>PVIC010034738.1:0-19418 GCA_004025085.1 Thryonomys swinderianus | reverse complement strand
TTAAGCGGGAACTGTTTTCCCTTGTGCCCACCTCCCCTTCGGCACTCTCATTTTAACTTGACTTCTGCCCATTCCTTTGAGTTTTTGTTTAGCTAACACACAGATGAGAGCAGCTGTGGATGGGGACAGACCGCGACACACTCGAAGAGGTCGAGCCCTCTGCGTTTTCAGTCTGAGGAGCAGACACGCGCGCACCTCGCTGTGGTCGTGGCCCTCGCGCTTCTCCGCGGAGCCCAGAGCTGGGAGAGTAGCCGTGAACGAAGAAGGCCGAGCTAAGGGCCTGTGGCCACTTCTTTCTCGTGGAGCCTCCACATTTCTCTAAAATGTAGGCGTTTATCTATGAAATGAAAATGAGAAGTAAGGAGGAATATAAAAATAAATATCATTAAGAATCATCCTGGTATATGAAAACATTCAACGCAGAGTGGCGATTAATGTTTGACGTTTACATTGCACAGAGATTCATGTTTCTCATCGTACCTGTTTTCCAGTTTCACTCTCAGTTTCTCCAAAGCAGCGCTGAGAGCTTACGCCCGTAGCCCCAAACCCTTTTTGGATCCGTGTTTCAGAAGACTACTTTCCAAGTGAGAATATAAGCCTGAATTGGGATATTCTGTCTTATCTTCTTTAAAGGGAATGTTTCAGATTCATGAATAGGAGATGCAGTCACTGGCAAAAGGAACACAGGCCTATGAGGTTGCTGTATTTCCTGTCCAGGATGTTTCCGGTTTGGCCCGGCCGAGCGCTGCTGGAAGGCGCTGGAGAATTCACGCAGGGCTTCACCGAGGCCCTCCCGGCCCTGCGACCGCCCCGCTCAGCCTCTCCCTCCTTTGTGCTCTCTGACCGGGAGGGGCCGCGGAACAAGCTTCTGCACGCGTCAGGATGCACTGGCTTGGGGCAGGCCCGGAGCAATAGCACCCGTCCGTTAGGGGCTGCGATTGAAAACTATTAGCCAACGTAAGATTTTTCTGTATGATTCGATTGCCTCAAGTATTTGTTATAGTAAGAAAAATCTGAGAAGCATAGGCGTCTTTTATATCTCTTTAGTTAACTTGTCCTGGACTTAGAATCTTATTTACATTAAGTGCATTGTACCTGGAAACTTTTCAACCTCAACTATTGAAATTAATCCATACTTCGAAGAGATTACGTCATCAACAAAGTCAGCTACACTTAGGCAGTTAAAGCATAGTCCTTTTGAGGCTCTTACCAAGTGGTCTATCCATTTTGTCACACTTCCTCTCCATTTCTAAGTAAAATGAAAACATAACTTTACAGTTTACGATGATCTCATTCATCCGATAGGGTTATCCGAAAGTGCGATGGCTTATAACAGAAAAAGCATTCTTCTTGTTACATGCGCACTGTGGGTCACTCTTCCGGGATGCAGGCCAAAGAAAGAGCCCCCGTGCAGGATATGAAGGTCTTTCACCAGACAGATGGAAAGAAAAAGAGCTACTAACGGGTCATTCTTAAAGTTTCTAATCAAGGCAGGTGTGGTGGCATATACCTGTAATGGCAGCACTCAGGAGGCTGAAGCAGAAGGATTGCTCTGAGTTTTAGGGCAGCATGGGTGGCATAATGAGTTCAAGGTCATCCTGAACTAGAGTGAGACCTTGTCTCAAAAAAGAAGTGTCTAGGCCAGGGATTTAGCTCAAGTGGTACTGCGCCTACTTTGGAAGCACAAGGGCCCTAGTTCAATCCCTGGTACTGCAAAAAAAAAAAAAAAAAAAGAAGTGTCTAGTCAGAAGTGACACGTGCCACTTCTGTTCACATTACAGTGATCAGGGTAAATCCCATGGCAAAGTTTAGTGTGAGTCAGACAGGGAGGTGTGTTCTTCACACAAGGAGCACAATAATTACTTGGGAATAATCTTCTGTGACATTCTACCTGACTCGCCTGCTTTCTGTGTCTAAGTATGTTTCACTCAGGGTTATATAAGTGTGTGTTTTCATTTTCTGAATCACATACCACTGATGGTTGTAAGAAACAATGGGGGGAATGGATACCAAAAAGAAACTGCCAGAGACTCAGCCAGAGAGTTGGCTTAGCCTGTCTGATGCACTCAGTATTATTACGAATTGATACTCCGTGATGGTAGCACTAAGATAGCAGACTGTCCTAGCAGCTGCTACGTTCATTTCTGTTACTGCTTTAACCTATTTTTCTGCACACCAACACATGGCAGCTCAATAAACAATTATTCTGCACTTTCAGCCAATGAAATTGAAATTGTTTCTGAGATAATATATGGAGCTGGAATTGCATTTAAACCAAGCTAATGGTATCGAGGTATTTCACTGTGGCATAGCCCTGGCACCTAGACCTCTTTATTTTTCCTCACTGCTCCCACCAAAGGAGAGCAGAGTAAACGTGAGAAGATCAGTGATAGCAGAATAGCACAGGAACTGGGTAGAGAGTAAAATAACAGAAAATTCTTTAGTGTGATTTTTTTTTTTTTTTTTTGAGACAGGGTTTTGCTTTGTAGTTCAGGCTGGCTCTGAGCTCACTATGTAGCCCAGGCGAGCCTTGAACTCAGCAATCCTGCTGCCTCTGCCTCCCGAGTGCTGGGATGACAGGCATGAGCCACCACGCCCGGCACTGTGGTATGTGGTATTGATGGCTGGTGGGCGTGAGTCTCCACGCCTAGCATTGTATGTGGTTTCCGGGATCGAACTCAGGACCTTGCGCTTGTGAGGCAGGTGCCGGAACCACTGAGCTAACCCTCTGGCCCAGTGTGATTTTTTAATATGTTCTTCTCTTCCGTTAATATTTGCAAGTACTTATACCTTTAAAATGGGGCTATGTATTTATTTCTTTCAATTGTCTCATTCGTTATTGTAGATCAGGTCTTCAATATCTCAGTCCTCAAAAACAGCGACAACTTCTCAGGTTATCTCTGTGTGTCTTGTCCCTTCTTCTGCCCGTATTCATGAGTGATATCATACAGGGCTGTACTTTTTTTTTTTTTTGAGACAGGATCTCCCTTTGTAGTCCAGGCTGGCCCTGAGCTCACTATGTAGCCCAGGCAAGCCTCGAACTCAGCAATCCTCCTGCCTCTGCCTCCCGAGTGCTGGGAGGGCTGTATTTTTAAGAACCACAGTTATAGCATGCTTCACAGGACGTGCAGATGTGAGACCTCGGGCTGAGAGGTGTTTCGAGAGCTGTTAGGCCTCCACCTGTCTAACCCACTGGTGCCTCCGGGTTTATCTTTGCAACTCTTTCCGTCATTTTGGATTACACTTTCATCCTCAGCTTTCTCCCTGGGTATTCAACCTCGCGAGCCCACCTCCATGCCAAAAGTTATCTATCAGTCATTTTTATTATTTTATTTTAAATTTCTGAGGTATTTAAGATATTTAGAGCATTGCAAAGCATTTACCTGAATTTTGAAGTTAAATATAAAATCAAAACCTGTCAACCAAGAAAAAATTGATTCTTGTGTCGCTTGGCAATAAAACGCCTGAGATAACCATCCGCAAAAGGCAAGAAGTCTGTTTTGGCTCAAGGACCCGGAGAGCTCAGACCCTGTCTGTCTGTCCTTCCTGCTCTGGGGCTGGTCACAGCGCAGCGCGTGGCGGTGGGAGTGTGGACAGTGTCCCTCACGGGACGGAGGGGAGCAGGAGCGGGCGGGGGGCTCGGGCCCAGCGCCGCCTCCGAGCGCCCCCGGCAGCGCCTGTCCCTCTCGAGGGTGTCCCGAACCTTCTGAGCTCCTAATCCTGAGCCCAAACTTGAACGCCTTGACCTCTGGGTAGCATTGCATTCCCAAACAGTAACGCCTCTCAATTTTTGCTCTAAAGTTCTATCGAGCCTCTAAGTTTGTAAGATTTTACTCCTTTTTGGACTACTTGGATTTATTTTCAGTTGTACTGTTACCCTCCCTTCCTTAGTATTTCTCTTCCACGTCTACTGTCTCCTTGGCTTGACCCTTGGGCAGTTATCCTGGCCCGACTTTTGTTTAATGAAGGTGAGGATCACCTCTGGGATAAACAGGTTACTTGGCAGAAACTCTGCTCCTGATTTCAGACACCCACGTTGTCTCCCCGCTTCCTGTTGGGTCAAACTGGAACACTCCGGATTGAACTCCTCTGTGAAGTCACACCAGAAATTTACATAAAAACCCTCGGCCAACCCGAGTTGTAGTCCGTGTAAATTCCTGTCTTTCTCTGTGTGCCTCTGTCTGTCTGTCTCCGTCTCTGTTGCTTTAGTCACCACTTGGACTCATTTACCTTATTATTCATTAATTCTATCTTGTCCCTATCATGTGCATCAATGCATGAGAAAAATTTGGTTTGATTTTTGATCCATCAATTACTAGCTGCATAACACTGGTCAATTTATGTGATCACTCCCCATTTATATCATCACTTCCACCTTTGGCTATAAATGTGGTTATTCACCCTCTGCAGAGTTACTGGATATTAAGCAGATGATTTATTTAAAGAGTATAACGAAGTGCTTAGACACTTATTTGGAAATAATTAACAAAGTTTACTTTAATACTCTGCAATCCAATCTCTCTCCTGTGATACAGGAAAACTCATTTAAAAATCTGTTTTCATCCAGTGAATAGCAGGGCTATGAATTTATCATACAGAAAAGGAAAAATATGAAAAGATTTTTGGACGGGGAAGTGTGTAAGGTTTCCTGTTGAAAGGGTTACCCTGGGCGCCTTCTCGCTGCGGGAGCCAGGCGACAGGCACGGCGGCCGCGGACCCGGCAAGAGGACAGAGCGCTCCAGACCGCGGTCTGACGGTCCGCCGTCCCTGGAACCCACTTCCCTGCCCTGTCAGGGGCTGCTAAACAAAACCCCCTCTCCAGCCTGTCCCTGGGCCCCCCAAGAGGACTGAACCGAGTGGCTCGGGCACAAATGTTACAACGGAAGTAAAGAGCACACGGGTCGCTGAGTAACGGTATTTCTTTGACCGGAGAACTGAAGGACAATTTCAGTGGGAAAATTGTAGTTATTTGTTTGGAGGTGACAGCACAAGTCACAAGGAGTGTGACTGTTGTGAGTGTGGATTCTAGCCGGCAGGGCTCCCCCAGATTTATGAAATGGTTTGTGGTGAAATTTGGGTAGGAGAAGCCAAGAGATAAGAGAAAGCAAGAACAGACTATAGGCAAAGCTTATTATAGGAAAACAAAGCTCCATGGAAGGGGATGAAGAGAGAGAGAGAGAAAGCGTTCTGCGACCGCCTGGTGAAGGTGAATGGACGCGGCCAAGCACATGTCCGTGGAAATGGCAGGAATTCAGATACTAGAGGGACCCACGGAACTGTGCTTCCTGCTGGTTTATACTGTGACTCAAAACAACGAGGAGGCTGCAGAGAAGCTGCAGAAATAACCTGCTAATCCTTACGAACTAAACAATAAAGATACCCGTGGATGAGATGGTTGCCCTGTAGTAATTATAGGAGGGTGAAATACATTGACAGGCAGAAGAGAAATAGCAGTGAAAACACCAGCAGGAGCGAATGAAAGTACGTTCATCACAGTTTACTGCATTTCTGGACTTAATTGCTTTTGTTTTTATAGTGACTCTTTTTAGAGTACGCGTTCAGAGGTGGTGACGCTTTCTAAAGAAACAAGGAAGTTGGAAAAGATCATATCAGGTCAAGAGCGCCATGGGAAATACAGCAAGTTCTCACCACTTTCAAAAGCCTGTAATGGGTGTCCTTTGTCAGCTTAAGTCCTAGGAATTTGAAAGGACAGTGAATTCTGTCTGTGTTCGTTTCTTCAGAGTATACGTGTGATGCGGCAATCTGAGCCGGCAGCGGACTTTCAGCGTGCGCAGAGCGAGCCGGGATCCAGGTTCAGGCCTCCTAAGCCCGGAGCCGGAGGCTCACTGAAGAATATGCTCCACTTCACTGTGTCCACACGGTTCACAGAGGCCGCACACACTGTGTGCAGATCTGGAGCCGATGCTTCTTACAAAGATTGTTTCTTGTTGGAGACTGTCTGTTGGAAGAAAGCACCATGCATAATAGTCAACTAAGTAATTTATAGGTCTTAAAGGGCTTTTCTCATACCCACGTCGATTTTTTTTTTCCTTGCAGTTTTAAAGGTTTCAAATGTCACGAGCCCATAGGCCGGGTCATTTGGGTAGAAGAAATTCATGTCTGGTGGAGAACAAATGCCCGAATCCCTGTGTTATGAGAGGTGCGGTTGAGGGGGCGGCTGATGGCTGACAAGAGAGCCTTTGAACGTTGCCACACGTGCCCTGTGGGCGTCTGCTAATTCCTAGCTCTCAGTGTTGCAACGTTTCTGGGCCACACGGGCTAGTCTGTGGCCGTAATAGCCCCTGTGCCTTTCGGAACGTGGCTGTTGCTATCAAGGGCTCCGCAGCGCCTTGGCAAGGTGTGTCACCCTCGGGCTATCAGTTTTCTCATGAGCGTTCGAACAGCAGGACCAGCGTGGCAGAGCCGACAGAGAACCTCGTGAAGACTTCGGTACCCAGCACCATCACTTACTACTCGGCAGCGGTGGGTATGCATTTGTGTTCTTCCTCGATTTTCATGAGTAAGGAGGCAAGCTTCTGTGGTATAAAGTACATGTTATCCGCAACATAATCCACCACATTTCTACCAACAAATACACCCAAATAAAGAGGTTTCTCTTCTATTTCTCAAAGATCCCGAGTACTTACTTAATGTTTTACTTATTACTGTGAATCTCTTTTGGTTACTAATCAGTTCCAAATTGTCACCAGGCGTGGTGGCTCACGCCTGTCATCCCAGCACTCGGGAGGCAGAGGCAGGAGGATTGCTATGAGTTTGAGGCTTGCCTGGGCACCATAGTGAGCTCAGGGCCAGCCTGAACTACAAAGCGAGACCCTGTCTCAAAAACAAAACAATGCAATAACAAATTTGTCGTATTTTTCCCTTTTCCGTGGAAGTCACTGGCTGTGCTTTCTCCTCTGGAGACCTTCGAAGGACCTTGGCAGGCCCTCCTTAAATGTGTGTCAGCTGCTTGAGTCTGTCCAGCTGTGAGCGGGAGACAGGGCACAGGGTGAAGCTGGTGTTTCTCTGCGTAGGCTGCAATTGTGCCTGCGGGTGTCTGGTTGCTAGGGTGACTAGGATTTTGTAGTCTGTACCAGGGGCACGGAGCAAGAATCCAGTTCTGAACTGGAAGGAATTAGTGCTGCTGAGACATATAGTGCCAGGCTTGTGAGTTGGGTTAGGTGTTACGCCGGCTTTAAGCATCTGTGTAGTTCACGCAGGTGCCTCTCACGATTTCTGGGGCATAGTAGTTACTCAGTCAACAGTTCTGGAATAAATGGGCAAACTACACCATCTTTGTTCTTTATCTTAGAAATGCACATAAATATGTGTTTCACTCATTTATTCAGTGAATAATATTAAGCCACTACCTTGTGCTGATGGTTCTAAAAGCATTTGTTCTAAAGCAATGAACAAAACAGGCAAGAACTCAGACATTATGGGCATTAGGCTCCAAATTTAAAAAGTAGGAACATATGTTTTCATGTCAAGTGATGATGCATGTGGTATGGAGAGAAAAAGGAGCCAGCAGGGGACAGGAACTGTCCCTGTCTGTGGGGGCGGGGGGGGGGCAGTGCAGCTGGGCACCGGCTGATTCAGGACCTCCATGAGTCCCAGCGCTCGGGAGGCAGAGGCAGGAGGACGGCTGAGGTCCAGGCTTGGCTGGGCTACATAGTGAGCTGAGGGCCGGTTTGAATTGCAGAGTGAGGACCTGTCTCAAACAAACAAAAAACAAATAAATAAGTCAATAAAAAGAAGACCTCCATGAGCGGACAACACTTGCCCAAGCACCTTCGAGGTAAGAGTTCGGACTCGGCCTGACCCAGGACGGTGGCCGCGAGCCGCAGCCGTCTGCACCTTGTCACTGGAGGCTCTGGGCGCGGCATCGCCAGGCTAAGGGAGGGAGGAGAGAAGAGCAAGCGCAGGAGCCGAGAGCTCAGAGCGTCCTCGGCATTTCCAAGGAACAGACAGGCCAGGCTGATGTGCCGAAGTAGAACGAATATGAATATAACAGGAAATGGGCTTTTCTTACGTTTCTGTCCTTGTTCTATATAAGAATATATTGTAGATCTGTTCTTGAATATATAGGAGCTTATTCGAAGGATGTGAGCTTCAGTAGATTTCTGCCTCAGGGAAAAATTGGCAAGTCTGATATTATTCATTTCATCAATGCACTAACTGTTTTGCTTCATCAATTTACTATTCAAGAAAATATTTATACCCATTTGCAGAAAACAATTTGTAAGTGCTGTGATTCAACCCAGTTGGAAGATTTAGGCAAGGGAACAGATAGAAACTGCCTTCACTCATTTTTTTCTTTCAAAATATAATTGTCCTGACATTATTTCTTATATACTTTCTGTGCTTCTGAAAATCCCAGACATGTGTCAAGGTTTTCAAGACAAATATTTTTCCAACAGGAAAATGTCCTTTGGCTTAAATGCACTGCCTTCTGAACATCTGAAGAGCCGGAATATAAACCTCGCGTCCCAGCCAGACAATGCTCTTAAATTTCATAGGGTGCATCTTCAGAAATGAAATACAACCCAAGGTGTTTCCTACTGTTTCCCTGGAAACTTTTGGAGGAGGATACCTTTTCTGAAAAATACCAAACTGGATTTTAGAAATTGAATTTGATGCTTTGTCTTCTTTGCAGTTTTTTCTCATTCTCTAATTATTTACACTCCTTCCCTATTCAGCTAATTTAAGAAATAGTCCAGCACCCTCTCCCATTACCATTTACTGATGAGATCCCTCACTTTCAGTAGATAATAAATGGCTCAGTTTCATCATTTATAAAATGCTGTCTCGACACCACTAGGAGTGGGAGGAGCAACTAGTGTCTTTAATTAACTAATAAAAAACGGAAAAGCACTTTGCCACATAGAATTCGTGGAGCATTCTAAGGGCCTTTCTCTCGTCCTGTGCAGAGCGGCGCTGTGGCCCTGCAGTGGCGCCATGTGGACTACGTTTTCTACGGGGCAAAGGCAGTAGAGTCTTTCTCCAGAAAGACTTTCTTTTGCAAGTTTTCCTTGGAAGTAAAATATTGATCGTGCTTATTAGCACGTGGTATAGTTCATCAAAACACTAACATCTGGCCATCGAATTGTTTTATTTTTAATTTTTTTAGTTGATTGGTTTATTTATTTATTTTTTAGTTTTTTGAGTCAGGGTCTCGCTTTGTAGTTCAGGCTGGCCCTGAGCTCACTGTGTAGGCGAGGCTAGCCTCAAACTCACAGCAATCCTCCTGCCTCTGCCTCCTGAGTGCTGGGATTATAGGCGTGAGCCACCACGCCCAGTGGCAATAAAATTGTTTTAGGGGATGTTTTCAATTGCTCATCCAACATTCACCCAATCAGCATAAACCTGCAGTGGTGTAATCTGTTGGGGTAACGTTGTGCAAGTGACCTTTTAATATGTTCTTGTTTGATAAGGGGAAGTAAGAAAGAGTCACCATTATTTTTCACTTACAATGTCCACACACAATTCAAATGAATTGTTTAGACCCTTTGGTAATCAATATGACAGACTATCTCATTTTTATTTATCTTTCTAATACTTTGCAATATTCAAGTAATATTTCTAGTTACAAAGAAATTTTTACATTGAAAAAGGCCTCAAAAAAAAAGAAAACACTTACTGGCATTTTTGCTAAAGTTTCTGTTCTGTTTTGGCCTTTTTATTTTTATTGTTGTTCCGTTTTTGTTTTATATAAACCCCAAGTTAGCAAAGTACAAGGGGCGGCCCAATGTGGCCTGCTGCTTATTTCTGTGTAACATACAGGTTAAGACTGTTTTTATATTTTTAAATGGTTGAAAAGGATCAAGAAAAGAATAATACTTTGTGAAACATGAAAAAGGCATTGAAATTTCAGGGTTCATAAATGGTTATATTGGAAGGCGTCTATATTCAGCCATTTATGTATCATCTATGGCCTTTTCCGCCTTTCAATGGCAAAGTTCAGTAGTTATGACACAGGTCATAAAGCTGGAAAAACCCAAGGTACTTATGATCTTCTCTTCATAGAACAAGTTTACTGACCTCTTATCTAGATTGTGATCAAGAGCTCCAGAAACGAATGGGTTGTTAAGTTTTAGTAAGTGAAATTGGCCTGTCTCTGGTGAGAATGTAGTTGTTCGTTTTTTGTTCCTTGCATTACTGAGAAGAGCTATAGTTTGATATATAAATTGAATTTCTTTGGTAAAATGAATAAGTAAAATGAAAACATTCCCTCTTCTGTCAAAATCCATGCACTTTTTTCATTTGCTTGTATTTTTTCATGTGCCTGTTCATGTAATTCCTGTATTCTATTACAGTCTAAGTACATTTGTAATCTACCTAGGCCAGGCCAAGTGCTAGCACGGTAAAAAGGAGAACAAGACAGAATTTAGTCACTGTTAAGTTTATAGACTGTGGAAAAAGATCCCCATTTGACCAAGTAGTCACTCTGTAGTGTTAAGAAGTGCGAGCATGGCTCTAGCCGTAAAACGTACGCAATCGTTTTTCTCTCTATTGAGTGTATGGCACAGTGTAGGTATACACTATGAACACATTCATCATTCCAATTTCGTCCTCATACATGCTATATCTTGGTTCCTATTTTTTTCATTTTCCCGCCCTCCTTTCAACTCCCCTGGACATAAACTCTGTTTCCATCTTCCCTTTTTACCGCCCGTTCTTTCCTTTCCCTTCTCGCGCTCCCCTGCCCGCCATGGTTCTCCTTCCTCTTTGAACGCTTTCTTCGGGTTTCACCATAGCAACCATACATTCTGTCCTCATTTACACCTTCCGTGTCTCGGGCGAGAGAAAAGAGGTAGTATTTACACATTCGTGTCCTGTGGTTTCCCTTATGAATACAAATTTGAGACGTTTATGCCTAAATGGATGCACCTTGAGACTCTACTCTTTACCTGTGGAATCTTAAAGGAAGAACGGGTCTGTTTTGGAAGGGTGTGCTCGGATTCTTAAATGACAGGAGGGAAGGTTTGAGGTGGAGCTGAAGGGCAAATAGCAATCGTGGTGCTTATAAGGAGACAAGATCATTTTAGGAGAAGAACTCAAAGCCCACTACACGGAAATGTGAAACGTATGAGTATCCTGGGGATGCCAAAGTGGGTTTTGCGTCTGGAGTATGAGATGCGTCAGGAGAGGAGTTGGAAGGAGTCTGGAATTTGGGGAAGATGGAAGATGGCAGAGAGCTGCTCAGGAGCCCAGGGGTTTCTCCGCTTATCCGCGGGCAGCAGAGAGTGAACAGCCCGAGGGAGGCGGGCGCGGGTATTTGTGAATTTTAGACAGCTGTGCCCTCAGCGACGAGGAAGAGAGGCTGGAAGAAAGGAGAAGCCGCTCGGGACTGCCCGTAGGCTGCCACCATCACTGGGTTAAGATGTGAGTGTCGCTGCCCCTCGCGGTTGCAGAGGGGGGGAGGCTGCCTTCTTCCTGTTTCTGTGTTAAAGCTGGGGGAGCCCCGAGAATGGTCTGAGCACCTCGGCTTTGGGTGCTGCGGGGAAGAAGGACAGGGGATCCCGCTGGTCTTTTTCAGTGGTTAGGAGAATGGTTTTAACTGCAGTCGCGTTCAGCTTTTTCAGATCAGTGTTTGTAATTTGATGGGTTTCTGTGTTTTAATCCCACAATTCGAACAGAGTTGCATCTAGTCCCCGGAGCTCCGGCCACCCGGAAGGCACAGTCGCGGCGTCCCTGAGACACCGCCCCGGAGGTGCCCGGAGGCCGCCCTGGCACGGCGGGTGCACATGGGGAGGCCGCGGGGCGCAGGCCTTCCTCCCGGGGCCCGCCTCGGAGCCTTCACCGGCCTCGGCGCGGGCTGCGGCCCTTCAACCCCGGAGCCCGGAGCTCGGCCGTCTGCGGGTCCCTGGGGGCCTAGTCCGGGGCGTCCGTCGGGTCGTGGCCGGCGCCCCCGGAGCTCGCGACGGGCCGGGGAGCGAGCGGGTCCCGCCGTCAGGAGCGGCCCGGCGTGCCCAGACGGCCCGGTGCCCGCCGGCGAGGCCTGGCTGCTGGACGGCGGCCGGCTGGTGGCTCTTGCTTCCCTTCCGTGGCACTGCAGGTGTGCGTGTGCCTGTGCGTGTGCGTGTGCGTGTGCGTGTGCGCGAGCCCCCGGCAGTCCCGAGCCCCGGAGAGCCGGCTTCTGCGGGCGCCCGACTCCCTCGTGCGTAGATGGCGCTGCGGCCCCTTCACCCCCGGGCACCGCGCCGGCCCCTGCGGGCTTCAGCAGCGCGCTCGCTCCGCGTGAGGTTCCCAGCAAGGGCCTCCGGGGCTCGGGGCTGCACCCTGTGCGCTCTCTGTAGACTGCCGTGGGAGCGAAAATTGTGTGAGTGTGTGTGTATGAGTGCATGTGTGTGTGTATGAGTGCGAGAGTGTGTGAGTGTGAGTGCGTGTGTGTGTGTGAGTGTGTGAGTGCGTGTGCGTGAGTGTGTATGAGTGCGTGTGTGTGTGCGTGTGTGTGAGTGCGTGTGTGTATGAGCGCGCGTGTGTGTGAGTACATGTGTGTGTGAGTGCGTGTGTGAGTGTGTGTGCGTGTGTATGAGTGCGTGTGTATGCGTGTGTGTGAGTGCGTGTGTGTATGAGCGCGTGTGTGTGTGAGTGCGTGTGTGTATGAGTACGTGTGTGCGTGTGTGTGTGAGCGCGCGTGTGTGTGAGTGTGTGTGTGTGTGTGTGTGTGCGTGTGTGTGTGAGTGTATGAGTGCGTGTGTGTGTGAGTGTATGAGTGCATGTGTGAGTGCGTGTGTGAGTGTGTATGAGTGTGTGCCAGTGAGAGGGAGAGGGGGAGAGAGAAGGAGGGCAGAAGAGCGAGGGGGAGGAAGGGACAGAGAGACAGGCCGCCGAGGGTGAGAATGAAGACCCGTCGCACACGCGCCGCGGCCTGGACGTGCTGACCTCGCCGTCCCGTCCGAGACGCGAGACCCCACGCGGAAGGCCTGGATCCCGGGCGGCGACCTCAGTCTGATCTGCTACTCTGCCCCTCGAGAGGGATTCGCAGGTTGCTTCCCTATTCACAGCCCCCAAGGACTGTGTCCGCAAAACATGCACATGACACTGTCTGTATCTCCGCAGAGGTAACTTGAAGCAAAAAACCAAAAGGACAAAGTAAAATGACAAAATAAGCATAGAGTCTGATGCGAGTGAGCAACTTCCTTGGTGAATCTGCCCTAACTTCTGGTGTTTAGATATATTGATGTGAAACATTTAGTATATAAAAAAGTATTAATATATTGGTAGTGAATGAACAAGAATCTGTAAGTATAATAAATCCAGTTTTTAAATAATGAATGGGGGAGGATGAGGAGAGAGAAAACACATTCAGGATTTTGACTTTAAAAATCTAAAACTTGGGCCAGAGGTTTAGCTCAGTGGTTCTGGTGCCTGCCTAGCAAGCCCGAGGTCCCCGGTTCGATCCCCCATAACCACGCACAACAATACCAGAGGCAGAAACAGAGACAGGACTGCTGAGTTCGAGGCTTGCCTGGGCTACATAGTGAGCACACGAACAGCCTGAGCTACAAAGTGAGACCCTGTTTCAAGAAAAAAAAAATTAAAACTCAAGAAAAAATTTCCTCTAACTTTTTGTAAGTTGCATGTATTTCAAATCAGTAACTATTTATTTAGGCTATATATGTTAGGTGTTGTACCAGCCACAGGAGGAAGCGGATTACGTGGATAAATGACAGAATTTCTTGAGTCTACCATGCCTGTCGACCACTTCCCTCCACATAGAAGTTTCTAGATTCTACAGTCTGCCTTGAAGACATTCTCCTCACTGATAGAGAAGTAACCTAATAGAACTTGGAAGTATTTTGAAGTTCAAAAGTTATGAGAGATCAACTTAGATTGCTAGACAGCTTCATTCATTTATTCTTGCACTTAGTATTTACTTATGTGCTAGTGCCTGAGACTGAGACACCAGATGTGTATTAGTCATAATAGTAATAGGTACTCTTACCATTCTGATTGTTTAGAGGAGGAGAAGTTTTTTTTGTCGTGGTACCAGGAAGGCATGACAGCACTGAGCTATGCCCAGGACTGACAAAAAAATATTTTAAGAACATTCAAGTGCTCACTGAACTGTTTGCTCACAGATTTACCTGTACAGTGATACTTGGTTGTATGAACTTAATTTGCTTTACAGTTTCAGAGAAGATGGCTGCTTTTGGGTGGGGAAGATAGCCGTGGTTGTGTTCATCATTCAAGGTGAAGTTTGAAGAAAGGAGCAGAATTTTGCTGAGCATTTTTGTTTACTAGCGGAATTATTTGTAAACAGAAGCATTCAGGAACCCAGGCATAACTATTAACATCTACCTTTTCCTCTGGTTTCAGATGCTTTACATATCTACTATCTAATAGGTTATTAGCACTAATTTTGCAGGTGTGTAGGTACAGAAAGAAGAAGGTAATTAAATAAATAACGTGATATCTATTTTTATAGATGCAAAATTGAAGCTTAGGATGTTAGTGGACTTGGCAAAGACCTTACTGTAAATAAAAATGGCTGAAATAGAATACAAGCTACTGAAGTTCAAAATAGCCCCCTTTCCATTATAGTCGTTGCCTTTGATTCAGTTTACAAAGAGCTTTCGTGTAGATTATATTATTTCATGTACTTCCGAAGCCATTTGGCTGTAGCTGTTGAGGATTTCAGATCTCTGTCCAGTTCCATCATCATTATTCACCAGCCGTGTGATCTTGGGCAATTCACCCGCTCCCTTCCGGGTGAAGTCAAGATAACAAGACTTTCCTCGCTGGCCTGTGGCACGAATCAGAGATCGTAGGATATAAGGTCCCTGGGACAGATTCTGGAACTGAGTAAATGTTCAGAAATGGCACCCATTCGATTTTAAAGAGATATTTTCTTTTTAAGAGAAATAAGAAGTAAAGCCTTAGCACCCAGAACTAGGGACAAGAGCTAGGTGCGTCACCAAGACTCCTGGCCGTGTTGATCTTATATAAAGGCGTTTAAAATTCTGCTCTAAGCTCCCTCAGTGGCAGTCGGTTTCAAAATGAATCGAGATGGGAAGATTTAGTGACGTGAACCCTGTCTCTTCCCACCGCCGGTGGCCCTGCTCCGTTCCTGCCTCAGGGAACCCAGCGCGCCGTCTTCAAACCCGAGTCCCTGTGCTCCAGGGGACGGACCAAGCCTGGGAAGCCTGCAAAGGTGCTACACTCGGGACCCAGTGAGCGGCCAGTCACTGCGGGCCCTTCGCCTCGCACGACGCCTCAGGAAATGGACCCGTTACGGTGTGTGTCATCCTGTCCACTTGTGATGACTGCAGACAGGTGAAATCTGACAGGACAAACAAAGTTGTTCTGAGCAACTTAAAGAAGGAACAATGCAAAAGCAGTGTCGACTCTATTGGGACGTCACCACCTTGAAATTCGATTCATGGAAAAGACTAGAAACGCACATTCAGCTCAAGGAGAGAGAAGGCCCCGGAGCTCCTGTAGGGGCGTCGCTTTATGTTGGCCGGGACCTTCTTTCCCCGCATGTGACAAGTGTCCCAACATAGCTTATTCGCTACATTCCTACCAGCTGACAGGTGCGAGGAGAGACAAAGAATCCAAGACTCGTTTGTCTTTGACTGAAAAACACTGAATAAAGGTTTCAGCAAACTGACGTTCTTAACTTTGTTTTGCTTAGAATCCTAATTTTCGATTCTTATTTTTTTTTTAATGCACAGAATATCTGTAGCCATCGTTAGGATCTAGGCAAAGTTTATCGAGATGGAATTCTTGGACACTTATTTTTAAGTCAGCAATTCATGGAGAAAGTAAAGAATAACGATTTAGCTAATGGCTACTCAGCATGTCTAGGAAGCCGAGTTCGACAGTAGACGGGTAGGTAGGGATTTCCTAAGTTGGCCCAGGCAGCAGAAACGTTTCACGGTCATGTGGATCCAGATATGTCTGAGACCTTCTACCTTTCTGAGATATTGTCAGACTTCACCGGAACTGCATTTCCACGGTGTGGGACAGTCAAAACTGTCCTCACCTCTTCAGTCAGCGGGAGCAGTTTCTGTGATTTGTTTTATGCTCCTTTTTGCATTCCGTGTTTTTGTGTCCGCAGAGCTGCTCTGCCTTTCACTATGGACAGATACGAAGCAACATCTCTTCTGCAGCCCCTCCCCGTTCTGTTTCCTGCGAACAAGTGGGGAGCTGGGTAGTGCTGACTGGCCGGCTCATCCCAGCGAAGGGCGTTCTCATTTTCAGTCGTGAGATTCTCCTAGCGTCTCCCGGGCTCCCCTCCGCAGGCCCCGGGGCTGGTTCTCCCTGCTCTCTTCCTTCCAAAGTCCCTTCTCCTTCTGCAGCGTCCAGATCTCCCGGAAGCAGCCCCAGCAGGCCGAGCCCTGCATGAGAAGCGGGCTGCTTATCAAAGCCTCCTTTTGGAAGATAAAGTAGACTTTTTACCACAAGGGATTTTCCTGGGGGAAATAACATGTTCCAGTGTGATAAGCAGTGACGGTGTTGTGAAGCATAGAAAATAGTTATTTAACTTACTCTGGATGTAGGCTTGACCTTAATAAATGAGTGAAATTGGCCAGATAAATGCAGTAGGCAGAGCAGTAGAGAGACAGGTTCTTCTCAGCGGAAGCAAAAGCATGAGGAAATGTTCAGAGATGCAGCGTAGTGTACGGAGAGAATCACAAGTGACTTATTGTTTCAAATCCTGAAGCGTGTGAAGAGAGCTTTGTAGTGCGGACCAAGAACAAAAATGATTGGGTCAAGGCAGGGTCAAGGGAGTCTCCTACTGAGAGCTCAGAGCTAACTGAACAAGCAACGGACAGGCTTAAGAGTAAGAGACACGTACGCTGTGGGTGTCCGCACCCCGAAGGTCTGGAAAGGCCTGGGCTGACGCCAAGTTCCTGCCCGTTCACTGTGACTCCCCTGCCCTGCGTTCTGGGGTGCGGGTCACGGGCCCACGTGGAGGCCACAGCACATGAGGGTCTTTCATGTCCACCTGGCTGAATACTTTATTATCGAGTTTCGTTGGGAGTATTTGCTAAGAGAAGCGATCAAAAGCCTGAGGTTTTTGGTGGTTCCTTTTCCACAGCGGCATCTTATTCCTCAAACTGACTGTTCCTCCTGAGGGGACTGTGTTTCTAAGCAAATAAGTAAAACATGTTTAACATTTTCTGCTGAATTTTTTTTTTTTTGCTCAAAAATGGGTAATATTCTATTTCTTTTTTTAAATTGAATTCTTTATTGGTACATTTTATATACGGCTCACAATCACACACAACAATAGCATTCTATTTCTGATAGTAGGAGATCTATAGAAATGGAGAAAAGCAATAAACCAGATTCATAGTGCATGCTCAATGTTGTGTTTGTGACCAGGTAAGAAGAATGGTGTACTTCACACAGATTTACATGTATAATGGATGGAGAACCCAGAAGAATCATGGATGGAGCTAGTGCTTATTCAGGACATTCCCAAAAGAGATACTGTACCATTCTGAGGTCTGGCCAGAGGTCCAGGGAATTGCTACTACTTACAGCATTCAGTGGTGGCCACTGGTATTACCCACAAGTACATTTAGCCCAACATCAGGACCACTGCCTTGGTCCTGTATTTATGTGTACATGTGTATCTGTATTTATGTGTAGATGTTTAATTGCTTATAAGATTAAACCCAAGGGCCGGAGGGTTAGCTCATGATTCCGGCGCCTGCCTCTCAAGCGCAAGGTCCTGAGTTTGATCCCCCCGGTAACCACATACAATGCTGGGCGTGGAGAATCGTGCCCACCAGCCATCAATACCACATACCACAGTGCCGGGCGTGGTGGCTCACGCCTGTCATCCCAGCACTCGGGAGGCAGAGACAGGAGGATTGCTGAGTTCAAGGCTTGCCTGAACATAATGAGCTCAGAGCCAGCCTGAACTACAAAGCGAGACCCTGTCTCAAAAAAAAAAAAAAAAAGAATAAACCTAAGATACATGGAGTCACTTTCTAGAATTTTTCTCAAGCATATGTTTCTGGGTAAACATAACTCGGCAGCGAGTCGAGAAGGCTGAGAATAGTCTCCCTATGAAATTTAGGGGTGAGGCTAATATAACTGAACATATAACCGCTCTCAAAAGACCAACAAGCAAAGGGGAAATTGCAGCTCAGTTTGGTACTAGCTTTGTAGTCTGAGGCAGGAAGTTGTGACAGTGCAGTGAGCCAATGGAGATGATAAACATATCGCAGCACCATATGGACGGCAGTTTACAGACTGCATTCAGATCATACCTCTCAGCCTCCTTAACCCCTTGCGATTCTCCTGCTCCTGAAGAGGAGGCAGATCACCCCCTTTCTAGAATGAGCCCAGAGAAAAGCTCCCCTTTATTCCTCCAAACTATAAATGCGATGTGTCCTCAAAGAATTTCACATTTCCAACAGGAAGGAGTCACTGATACAGTCTGAAAGAAAACCACCCAGAGGCTGTGGCATTTAAAAGTCAATGCTAAGTGATACAGTTTTAAAGAGAAATTCAGAGGATGTTGCCAACATTTATATTTCATATTGCTTGTGGAATTGCATTCAATTCTGTCTCACTTAGAGCTCTGTAAGGTAAAGATTCCGGGGTTGCTATGGAAAACATGTGCCTCAGCGGACTGCCATGGCAACTAGTCACATAGGGTAGCGACGGATCACATGGTGCGGAATTTGCATCACTAATTTGAGCATTTTAGTGAAGAGCACAATCTGTGCACAGGAGACTCAGCAATCTGAGGTGTTTTTACTTTATTGGGCACACGGAAGTATAAGTTCGCGTCTCTGTGTCCGTCTTCTAAGTGACTGAGTCCACTCTGATGTGATTAGAAAGGTGTGGCCTTGTTGGGAGGCTGTGAGGCTGCAAAGCTGAGCCCCTCTTCTTGGCATGAGACAGGGGCCGGGGACGGAGTTCGGGGTCACGTTGAAGTCACTGCGTGGTGGGGGACTGGACTCAGACTCTCGGCGATCTTCTTGCCTCAGCCTTCTCAGTGCTGGGGTTAAAGGGATTCACCACCACCCAACCAGTCTTACTATTTTGTAATTACATTTACCTTGAATTCCCATTCTTTTCACAACATGAGGTTTCATGAAATTTCTTTTAGCTTGTCCTTATCTAATTCAAGTCAACTTCAGAAATATTCATGTCTGCTATTGCTGCATTATACGGGATGGTGTTCACCTGGAATTCTGAAACGGGAAGCTGTTAGAGCTTTAAGTGCTAACAGCCCACCGAGGCAGGTGGGCCCCGGCTGTGTCACCGGCCGCCTGGCATGGCGCTGTCCTTCTCCCTCGCGCCCGAGCGCCGTGGCTGAGCGGACTCAGGCTGCCGGAGGAACCGAGGCCTGGCCCCCAGGAAGGGCGGACGCGCGAGCAGGCCCCGGCTCGGCCGAGACCCTCTCCCGGCGTTGCCAGGCCCTCGCGCGCTGTCCTTCTGGC
>PVIC010034737.1:0-12966 GCA_004025085.1 Thryonomys swinderianus | reverse complement strand
TACTAGAAGGGTTGAGATTTATCTTAAACTCAGCTGGAAGCCACTGGAGGGTAGTAAATAGGGTGGTGGTATTATTAGAGTTGAATTTTAGAAAATGCCATTCTTGCTGTTGTGGAGAGAGTGGGTAAAAGGAGGCAAGTGTCGACTTGGGGAGCCCCTTGGCAGGCTTGGTTGACGTCCTGGCGAGAGCCAAGGAGGAGTGGTGGTGCACAGAGGCCGCCGTGCAGATGGAGCAGAGCAGATCAGTGGAGTTTTGGTCTGAGGGTTATTTCAACAGGAGTCAGTGGTGGATTGACTTGGAGGGGGCACGTGGGAAGAGGCGGAATTAGGGGAGTGCTATGCACTGAAATGAGAAAGATTTTTTCCAGTGTTAGCCCATTGCATGGTTAACATGTCCCTTACGTCAGGCCACAGATCAGAATTCACTCATTCACTTTTTCTTTCTTCTTTCTTTTCTTTTTTTTCTCCCTTCCTTCCTCTCTTCCTCCTGTTTTTATTTTCTTTCATGTACTTATTTGCTATTTCTCTCTTCTCTTTCATCTCTTTTCTCCAACTCTTCCTCTTTCTTCTTCCTCTCCTTTTCTCTTTCACATGCACACACACACACTCACACACACGCACACACATTAGTCCTTGAACCTACCTTGATTTCTCTATTTAAAATTGCAACCCAGCCAGGCAAGTTTGTCCCAACATGCTGTTTGATTACTTATACCTATTGTCCTCTTGCCCTTGTTCCCTCACTGACTGAAAGCTCTGCTGGTCAGCATTTCTTTTCATCTATTTTGTTCTCTAGTGTGTTCCCAAGAGCTGGCACAAACTAGGCCTTAGTGGATGTGGTTGCAGGGATGACTGAGCATACACACTTTATGGTCAGAGAAGAGGACAGCAGGTGACTGTTGAGTGGAAGAAAGAAGGAATACCTGCCATGGGTGACACAATGGACTTTCTCCTCTTGAATGTCTGGCCCGTGTTTTCTCTTTTTCAGAAGTAGCAGAGGAGGAATGATCCTGAATAACCTTTCTTTGTGCTACCAGAACAAACTCATCTTAGCGCCTATGGTTCGGGTTGGGACTCTCCCAATGAGGCTGCTGGCCCTGGATTATGGAGCAGACATTGTTTACTGTGAGGTAAGGATGCTGGATTTTGGGCTGGGGATTTAGCTCAGTGGTTCTGCCTTCTGCCTGGCAAGCACAATGGCCGGAGTTCAATCCCTGCTACCCCATAAGGCAGTGCCGGGTGTGGTGGCTCACACCTGTGATCCCAGCACTCAAGAGGCAGAGGCAGGATGATTGCTGTGAGTTCCAGGCTAGCCTGGGCTATATAGTGAGGTCAGGGCCAGCCTGAACTACAAAGTGAGACCCTGTCTCAAAAAAAAAAAGGATGCTGTTTTTTGGGGAGAGCTTTCTCACAAGTGCTACCTCCCATTTGGGTTCAGGGATGGTCAGGAGTGGGGAAGGCCAGCAGGAACTCCCCTTCTGTGTGATCCCTGAGGGCAAGAGGGGATGATGTGCCTGACCCTGACTTCTTTAGGACCTGCAGAGGACTAGCAGCTGGGGGAGGGCAGATGTGTCCTGGGTCATGCTGGGCCAGGAGGGTGGGTGAGCATCCTGATGGCCTATTGCCCTCTCCCCGAGAATGTACTTCTGTGAATAAACTCAGAGCTTAGGAAGAGGAGGAAAAGGACCAGATTCAGACTAAAGAAACTGGGTAAGGTTGATTTTGGTAGCCATAGGAGATTCTGGTAGTTATTCCCAGGTTTGGAAAGAGCTGCAAGGAAAAATAGAATTATAGGAGTACCTGATTCTAGGTAGTGAGGAAGCATGGGACATCACTTTCATTTGAGCTTACAGCAGAATTACCTGGGGAGCTTCCCTAAAACCCCAATTTTGGTATTTCCCTTATGAATATGAGAAGTTTAAGAAGCCACCCTAGAGCCTTTAATATTGCAATCTTTTTTTCCCCTTTTTGCAGTGCAGTTGTGTCAAACCCAGGGCCTTAAGCAGACAAGTGCTTTACCATTGAGTTGTATCCCCAACCCTGGTATTGTATCTTTAACAGCCATTAAGGCTAAAGCAGAGGCCAGAGGATCACTGTGAATTTGAGGCTAGCTTGAAGTACATAGTATGAGACCCTGAACAAAAATGCCATTAAGGGGCCAAATACTTAGCTCCATGGTTCCAGTACCTGCCTGGCAAGTGCAAGGTCCGTGGTTCCATCCCCAGTAACCATGTACAACAATAGCAGAAGTGGAGACTTAAGCCCATCAACAATTAGCACCACACACCACAGTGCCAGGCATGGTGGCTCACACCTGTAATCCCAGCACTGGAGAGGCAGAAGCAGAAGGATTGCTGAGTTCAAGGCTTTCCAGGGCTACATAGTGAGCTCAGGATCAGCCTGAACTACAAAGCAAGACCCTGTCTCAAAAACTTAAAAAAAAAACAAAAACAGCCGGGTGTGGTGGCTCATGCCAGTAATCCCAGCACTCGGGAGGCAGAGGCAGGAGGATTGCTGAGTTTGAGGTTTACCTGGGCTACATAGTGAACTCAGGGCCAGCCTGAACTACAAAGCGAGACCCTGTCTCAAAAAAAAAAAAACAAAAAACACATTAATGGTAGAGGTAGAACAGAGGTGACTGTGTAAAAATCAGCATGAGGACTGCTTGTGATGGGACTAGCCTGTGCCTTAGGTATGTCGGTGTCAGTGTACTTGTTGTTGTGTGTATTATAGTGTTATAAGATGTTGCCTGCAGAGGAAAATCAATAAAGGGTGCATGCACAGGAAATGATGGATGGGAAGAAGCCAAAGGTTTCATGCTGACAGACTTGCAGCAAGCCAGTTTTTTGCTAGAAGTGAGGGAAGTGCAGTGAGGGCAGGAGTGGGTAGGGGCAGAATCTTTAGGAAAGCAAGGTGTTCTGGTCTTGTTCCCATGGAGACTGGAGACTGGGAAGTTTGTCCATCAGCTGGGTGACCAGACTGATGCTGGTTTCCACATTATGGGAAGGAGAGCCAAGAAGCCTGGCAGGTGGTATGTCTGTGGCTAGAGATTGGTGTGCTGGTGTCCACAACAGGGTACGGCAGAGCTTTCTAGGGTGACAGCAAGGTGAAATGGAGGTAAGGAGGGAGTATGTGTTCTCCAAAGGTTTGAAGTAGGAAGCAGAAAAGGAAACTGACTTCCTTGCTTTCTTCCTTCCTTTCTGTCTCTCTCTGTGTCCTTCCGGTTCCATCCTTTCTTCTCTCTCCCTCTCTCCCTCCATCCCTCCCTTTCTTTTCTCCTCTCTTCTCCTCTCTTCTCTTCTCCCTTTTCCCCTTCATTTCTTCCTTCATTCCTTCTTTCCTTCCCTCCCCCCACTCTCCCTCTCTCCCTCTCCCCCCTTTCTCTCTTCCTTCCTTCCTCCCTCCCTCCCTCCCTCCCTCTCTCTCTCTCTCTCTCTCTCTCTCTCTCTCTCTCTCTCTCTCTTTCTTCTTTTTCTGTGTTTATGTGTGGTTCTGGGATCAAACCTAGGACCTCATACATGCTCTGTCCCTGAACTACATCCCCATGTCAGAAAGGCAGGTTTGTGAATTCAGAATCATGGAGTTCCAAGTCCTAATGCCTCAGTAATTTGTAGGGAAAAGTGAAAGCTATTAGTATGCATCAATGTGGCTTCCAGGCTCCCAGAGCTGGCCTATGACTGGGAGGAACCTGTTGCCTGGAGTCACCTCCTGGAACACAAGAACATTATTTATCCCATCAGGCCTCTGAGTGCTTCGCTCAGTGCTCCTGACCAGCACTGTCTGTGCCTGATCTCCAGAAGAAGGTCTTGAATTTGGAAAGGGAATGGGAAGAGGAAGTGAGGAATCCTTGACTCACAGCCTGAGGATTAAGACTGAAAATGATCAAATCCTAGAGAATTGAGAGAGCTCTTACCTTTCTTTGCCTATTGTGATTCCCCCACCTCCTACAGAAAGTTACAGAGAGCTACATGTTAATTCCTCATCTGCTTAGTCCCTGTTTACCAGTAGTGTCCTGCAGGATGACTCAGACTTCACATGAAGCTTCCAGCCTTTTCCCTGCTGTCCAGTTCCCTCTCTTTTCAGCTGTGCTCTCCGTGGTCACTTCAAGGCTCAGGGTAGATGGCGTCCCTGCCCTCCCTACTTGTGTTTTGTGTACTGTCTGAACTGACTGCTTACTCTAATGTTCCTTCTCTCTCCTAATCCTTTGCCTTAACTAAAGTGAGACTTGGTCCATTCAGTACTGATGTTTCATTTCTGCTCTACCATGGCCATCCTGCTGGTTCCCTCAATGAGATCAAGGGGTGATAAAAACTTTAGACCTTTAGAACTATCAGCAAATTTGCTCTTGGTCAAGCTTCTAGTACTTGCTGAAGTTGAGTGAAGGTAGTATATCTACACTACCATATTCACCACCTTCACTCCCCTGACCTTCACTTTTCCTGAGACCTCAGGAAGTGGGTTTGTTTTTCCTGGAAAGGATGTGCAGTGCAACACTAGGATGGAAGAGAACGATGGTTCTTGCAGCACAGGGCCTGCTCTAGGCAGCCATGCTTTTGTGACATCCCTGGGGCATCAGGCTGCACAGTGGGACCAGAGCTGCCCCAGGATGCAGAGGTTTTGGTCTCCCATCAGCTGATTCTTTGCAAATTCTGGAGAATGTTTTCAAGTCCTTTGGAAGTTAAGGGCCCAGGGTTTGTGTGACGACTTCAGTATGTGGTCCTTCTAGTTGGGCAAAGCTTACTTTTCTTAGTAATACTTGTTCCTCAAATTTGGAATAGAGGAATTACAGAACACTTGGGAATTTTTTGAGGTTCTCCGCTCAGAGTTCAGTTGGCTTAGGAACAAATAAAGGAGTCTCAGCAGGAAGGTACGTAGCCCTTCTAGCCAGACCTAGCCCTAGGGAGAGCAAGCAGCGCAGGCAGATAGGCCCTTGTTTGGTTTGCCTAATTGGTTGAGGATTGCCTTGTGAGGAATGACAAATCTTAATCTGTTGCCTGGTGCCCCCTGGTGGATTCAGAGTTGCTCTGCAGACTATTACATTCGTTACCTGTCCTGGGTGTTCTTTCTGAGTGAGTTCAGAGGTGGCCTATATGAGGGTTTAGGTACTCAAACCAACCTACCCATCTTGTGTGGAACCTAGGAACGTAGTAGGCATATGAGCCCTTCCTTAGCCCCACAACACCTGGAAGATAAGCCTGTCAGCAGAAGTCAAAGGAGCAATAGTCTTGTTACCAGAGTCTGTTCTATAAACTGTCTAGATGTACCCTAGAAATCACATTTCTATTCTTTTTTTTTTTCTTTTTTGTGGTACCAGGGATTGAACTCAGGCCCTTGTGCTTCCAAAGTAGGTGTGGTACCACTTGAGCTAAATCCCCAGCCCTCTATTATTTTTTTTAACAGTGGGACTTCAGTGGTACCATGAGGGGATATCTTCCTGTTAGATTTAAACCTTTTAATAAGCAGGATCAAAGGAGAAGGTGGTGTGTTCTGAAAAGACCCTGAGATTATAATGAGTGTTTTATTTTTTTAAGTTTTTTTTTTTCTGGGCTGAGGGCATAGCTTAGTGGTAAAGTGCTACTTAGCACATGCAAGGCCTGGATTCAACCTCCTTCATTATTACCACCACAATAAAAATTTGTGCTAAAACAAAGACAAAAAAAAATCATAAGTTTTGCTATCTTTTAAATTTTTTTTTTTTTATTTGTGAGAGCCTCAGCCTCCTGAGTATTGGGACTATAGTTGTGCACTAACAGGTTCAATGAGATTTGCCATTTTAACCATTGTCTTACCATTTTAGAATATGCATTCCCCATAGTTTTAAGTGTATTCACATTATTGTAAAGCAGTTATCTGAAACTTTTTCATCTTGTGAAACTAAAACTTTACCCATTAAATAGCAGCTCCTCATTTCCCCACTCCTCAGCTCCCCTGAATATCTCTTTTTCTATTTCTATGAATAGGACTACTTTTGAATCTTCAGTAAAGGAACCATAAATTATTTAGAACTTTGTGATGGGCTTATTTAAAAGCTCGTGCATGTTATAGCACATGACAAGATTTTCTTCCTTTTTTTTTTTTTTTGCGGTGCCAGGGATTGAACTCAGGCCCATGTGCTTCCAAGGGAGGCGTGAAACCACTTGAGCTAAATTCTTGGCCCAGATTTTCTTTTTTTAAGACTAAATATTTCATTGTATGTATGTACCACATTTTGTTTATCCGTTCATTCATCAATGGGCATTTGTATTGCTGCTTCCACTTATAGTTTGTGAACAAGACTTCTATGCACATTGAATATATACCCAGAATAGTATTCACCTGTTTTTTTTTTTCTTTGAGACAGGGTCTCACTTTTTAGTGTAGGCTGGCCTGGAATTCACTATGTAGTCCAGGCTAGCCTTCAACTCTTGGCAGTCCTTCCTGCCTCTGCCTCCCTATTGCTGGGATTACAGGTGTAAACTACCACACCTGGCACTGTGGTACGTGTTTATCAGTGTTGGGTTTACAGACATAAGTCACCATGCCTGGCATTGTTATATATTGTTACCAGGAATTGAATTTGGGACCTTGTGCTTGCCAGGCAGACATGGGAACCGTTGAGCTAAATCCCCGGCCCTTACTTCCTATAGTTTATGCTGGTCTTGAATTCACTATGTAGCTCAGGCTGGCCTCAAACTTATGAAGATCTTCCTGCTTCAGCTTCCTGAATGCTAAAATTATAGGCATGAACCACCAGGCCTAACTATTTTTAGTTTTTTGAGTCTAGTTCATATCTTTTCCTCTGATGGGTACACCATTTTACAGTTCCCAATAGGATGCAAGGATTCCAATTTCTTCATGTCCTCAACACTTACTTTGTTTTTCTGTAGTAGTACCCATACTAGTAAGTATGAGATTTATCTTATTGTGGCTCATTTCTCTGGTGATTAGTGATGTTGAATATCTTTTCATATGCTTGTTGCCCATTTGTATGTCATCTTTGTCTAGAATGGATACTTTTTAAAAACTTTAAAAGATACAATTTCAAATTTACAGAAGTTGCAGAAATAGATAAGGAACATCTATATGCCATTTATACACTCAACATTTCACTTGATTTGTTTTATAATTTATGTGGTGTTTTTCTTAAGTATTTGAGAGTAAGTTTCATACGTTGTGGTGTCTCTTTCCCTCTTTGTTGTCTTCTAAGAATAATATCATTTTCCTGTAAAACTATCATACAGCTATCACCTTCCATAAATTTGTACATTGTTGTACATTCCTTTTCTAACCTATCTTCCATATTCTAGTTATGTCATTAGCTCCATATGCTTAACATTTTGTTTGTGTGTTTTATGAGACACAAATGAGACACTATGTAGTCTCACTACATAGTGCAAACTGGTCTCGAACTTGCTATGTATGTATCCTAGGCTGGCCTTGATCTCATGTTCATCTTTCTGCAGTCTCCTGAGCCCTGGGATTACAGGAATGTTCCATCACACTAGATTCTTTACATTTCTAAAAATATCTTTATTGGGATATGGCTCAAATACCTGTATGGAATTCACCAAGTTTAAGTATATAATGCAAGGTATTTTAGTATATTGGCAGTTTTTCATCCATTTACAGTCAATCTTCAGACATTCTTGCCACATCAGAAAGAAACCTATGGGGGACATGTTGACACATGCCTGTAATCCCATCTACTCAGAAGGTAAGGTGAAAGGACCGCAACTTCAAGGCCAGGCTGAGCAACTTAGTAAAACCCTGTCTCAAAAACTAAAAAAAAAAAAAAAAAAAAAAAGGGCCAGGGATTTAGCTCAGTGGTTCTGGTATCTGTCTCATAAGCACAAGATCCTGAGTTCGATTCCTGGTAACCAGTGACGGGCCTGGTGACTCATGCCCATCAGCAATCAGTACCACACACCACAATGCTTGTCGTGGTGGCTCATGCCTGTAATCCCAGCACTTGGGAGGCAGAGGCAGGATTGCTGAGTTTGAGGCTTGCCTGGGCTCCATAGTGAGCTGAGGGTCACCCTGAACTACACAGTGAGACCCTGTCTCAAAAAAGAAAAAAATTAAAAAAAAAAAAAGGGCCTGGGATTTAGCTCAAGTGGTAAGCACCTACCTTGGAAGCACAAGGGCCAGAGTTCAATCCCCTGTACTGCAGAAAAAAAAAAAAAAAAAAAAAGGAAGTGAGAATATAGTGCAAAGGTCATGGGTTTAATCCCTACTACTACAGAAAACAAACCAACTAAAAAATTCTCTCCTTTTACCACTTACATTCCTGTAATCCCAGTTATCAAGGGCTCAGGTGGGAGAATGGTCACAAGTTCAAGACCACCCTGGGCTACACAGTAAGTCTAAGGCCAGCATGAACTTCATAGCAAGACCCTGTCTATAAAAAGCCCAAAAAACCAAACCAAAGAAACCCATCTCTTTCTTTTTGACTTTTAAGAGTTTTATTATAGGTGTGGATCCCTGAATATATTTTACTTGGAATTTGTTGAGTTTCTTCGAGGTACAGATTAATGTCTTTAATCAAATTTAGATGGCTGTATAGATGGCTGTCGTGATTGCTCAAGGTGTGAGGTTGATGGGAGTCACTTCATATTGGCTTTCAGGTTCCAGTGAAGAGACTGTGAAGAGTGGAAGTTAGCTGTTTCCCAATTTACTTTCAGAGGGTTCAGTCCATGGTTACTCAGTTGTTTCTAGGACAGTAGTGAGTGAGAACATCATGGCTACAGAAAACCATGCACTCCTTGGCAGTAGAAGCAAGGAAGAAGAAATAGTCTCTTTGTGGTTTTTAATTTGTATAATCTCAATTGACTTAAATTTGTTGTTTATTTCTTCAGCCTGCTCAGAACTTCTATTGGGCCCCTCTAGTGAATTTTTTTAACTTTAATTATTATATTTTTAAACTTGAGTTTTTTTTTTTTTTTTTTGAGACAGGGTCTCACTTTGTAGTTCAGGCTGGCCCTGAGCTCACTATGTAGCCCAGGCAAGCCTCAAACTCAGCAATCCTCCTGTCTCTGCCTCCCGAGTGCTGGGATTGCAGGCGTGAGCCACCACGCCCGGCACTGTAGTATGTGGTGTTGATTGCTGGTGGGTGTGAGTCACCACGCCCAGCATTGTATGTGGTTACCGGGATTGAACTCAGGACCTTGCACTTGCGAGGCAGGCGCTGGAACCACTGAGCTAAATCTCCAGCCCTAAACTTGAGAATTTTTGATTCTTTTAAAATAATTTCCAGGGCAGGAGATTTGGCTTAGTGGTTCCAGTGCCTGCGTAGCAAGTGCAGGGTCCCTGGTTCAATCCCCAGTCACCCCATACAACAATATTGGGTATGGTGGGTGACTCCTGCCACAGTGCAAGGCATGGTGGTTCACACCTATAATTCCAGCATTTGGGAGGCAAAGGCAGGAGAATTGCTGAGTTGGAGGTTTGCCTGGGCTACGTAGTGAGCTCAGGGCCAACATGAGACCTTCTCTAAAAGTGAGACCCTGTCTAAAAAAAAAATTCTATTTCTTTATTCATATTCTTTTTTTTGTTTGTTTGTTTTGGTGATACCTTGTTCTTGTACATTCCTTTAGGGTTTTCTTTGTTGTGTTTTGGCTGGATGGTATGAGGGATTGAATCCACAAAGCACTGAGCTGTGCTCTCCACTCTTATTTTATTTTATTCTGAGACAGAGTCCTGCTAAATTGCCCAAGCTGGCCTCAAGCTCAAGAGCTTTCTGCCTATGCGTCCTGGGTAGCTGGAACTATGCCATTCTTCCGTACCTCCTTCAGTTCTCAAGACATGGTTACTTTGTTTTTTGAAGAGAATTGATTTAAATAGTATATAACTAATAAGTCATTACTTACTTTTTTATGTATATGGGCCATATTTCCTTGGTGTAATTTTCCCCCATGTGTCATAATCTGTTGTTGTTGAAAATTGGATGTTTTAAGTAATATAATGTGGCAACTCTGTAAATCAGGTTCTTTCCCCACCCAAGGGTTGTTTGTTGTTTAGTAGCTATTCTGAGTTAATTTTGTAAAGTCTCCAGTTTTTGTTATTTGTGACCAATGAAATATCGGCTTGGTTAGCTTAATGGTCAACTAAAAACTGTCTAGCAATTTCCATACTGCAACCAGAGTTTCCCAATCATTGCCTTGAGTCTTCTCATGCATTATCCTGTCTGTGTCCCTGCTGAAGATCAGCCTGGCTAATGAGTTTCCTTTTTCGAGCCATTCAGTGTTTCCAACATGCCACTGTGCTTGTTCTTTTAACTAAGATAACTGTTTCCAGGGCCGGAGGGTTAGCTCAGTGGTTCTGGCGCCTCCCTCGCACGCGCAAGGTCCTGAGTTCGATCCCCGGTAACCACATATAATGCTGGGTGTGGAGACTCATGCCTACCAACAATCACACCGCATACCACAATGCTGGGCATGGTGGCTCACGCCTGTAATCCCAGCACTCGGGAGGCAGAGACAAGAGGATTGCTGAGTTCGCGGCAGCTTGCCTGGGCACCATAGTGAGCTCAGGGCCAGCCTGAACTACAAAGCGAGACCCTGTCTCAAAAAAAAAAAAAAAAAAAAGATAACTGTTTCCAGGAGCCCTGAGTTGGGCTCTGAATTGGGTTGCAATACTGATTCTTGGGGCTCGGGTGCCCATCATGTGCCCGCACTGTTTGGTCATGCCTAATGAGCATAAGATGCTCAGCTACTTGAGTACTGCACAGAGCAAATAGTCACAGAAACATGTATTAAACTAGATGGTAGATTTACTGAAAAGAGCCCCGTGTATGCAATAGGAGCCCTTTGGCTGTGTTATCTCTGATTGTCTGTGTGTAAGTCGGGCTCTTAAGTCCACTTGACTGGGATTGTAACTTGCTGAGTTCACAGGGGGTCAGTATGAGAGTGAGCATCATGGGTGAGAGTCTTATTGTCTTTTTCTGGACACCCAGAGTCTGGATATAAGTTTCTAGGCAGTGTGACAGGTACTTGGGTCTTCTGACTTGTCTTCCACATCTGCTGAAATAATTACTGAACCAAACAGAGTGGTGTTACTTCTAAGTTAGAGAATCTTAGTCCTCTAGGACACATAAATGCTCTTTATTTTTATTTTTTTCTCCTTTTTTCCCTTAGTACCAGGAATCGAACCCAGGACCTTCTGCTTGCCAGGCAGGTGTGCCACCATGACCTAAATCCCAGGCCCTATTATTCTGATTGTAAAGAACACTTTTTCACTTTTTCCTGAGTCTGAATATCTCCTGAGTTGAGGTGCTTGTTTATTACTTACCCAGTATGACCCATATTAGATAGACTTTCTCTGCCTTTTTCATCTCACATCTTCTTTTCTGTAAGTCTATTCCCTCATCTCAGTACTATCTTTGGATGTTTCCTGAGAGCCCTTCACTGCCTGCCCATTTCGAAGGGATTGAGGTAGTTCTTTGAGGGCGTGGCTTGAGCTGAGACTAGTAAGTAGAGAAAGTGTACTGACATCCACATCCTGAGCAGTTCTCTCTGAGGGGCTCATCTTTTCTTGGCTTCAGACATCTCCAAAGAAGGCCAGCTAATTAAGGGTAGGTCACTCAAAGTTCTGCTCACCCTGCGTGGGTGGGACACATCAGGCTCCAAATGCTGTGGTTTGTTGCTGATAAAGATGATTGGCCAGCCATTACCCATCACTGACCACTAAGGGTCCTCCTCCTGTAACCAAGGTCAAATGTCCAGGACTGATAATTGTCTTCTGATTCCTCTGCAGGAACTAATTGATCTTAAGATGCTTCAGTGCAAGAGAGTTGTCAATGGTGAGTACAACCCTAGGATGTATGTATGTCCAGCTGGCTCAAGCAGTCCTACCACTGCCGCTGCCTGGCTATATATTGACATTGTTTAGATTATATGCTGTCTTCAGGGCAGTCATTGCTGTCCACAAAAAGGTAAGAATGCCTCCTCTGCTGGCTTTCTGGCATAGAAATGGTCCTGTTTTATAGTATAAAAGGGACTCTAGGATATTTGGAGACAGGATGTCTTCAACATTGGGCCTGACTCAGTCATTTAGTAGGTTTGTGTTTTAGTCATGTTTCTGCTACTAGGACAAATAGTGTGTAATGATTGCATTTACCATGGGGAGTTGGTATATGTACATAATACATCTTAATTCTTTTTACATTGGGAGCATTCTGACCTAAACCACAATACTGTGTGACTTTGGGCAAATCACATAACTGCTGTCCCCTATTTTCTTACGAGTAAAATGTAAATCCTAAGTTTTACTCTATTTCAGTCATGGACTTGGAGTGAGAATCAAATAAGATAATGTACTAGTAAGTACTTTGTACAACATAAGCCTGTGCAAATGGAAGTGGTTGTGTTGAATTGTGAATTTGCCTATACTTTATTAATTTAGCTTTGATTAGAGTTGTGGGAATCTTTGTGGTTTTTAAGATATATATAGATACAGATATAGATAGAGAGGCTATAAACTGATAGGCTGATAAAAACAATAGTGTATGTATAAATAAAAAAATTTATTACAATAAAAGATACATTGCCATTAATCACTCAAAATATTGTCACTTCAAACACACTTACCCCTTGTTTTTACCACTTTCTGAAGTAGTTATGGGAAGTACTTTCATGAGTATCTTTATAAAGTATAGTAAAAAATACAGCAAATGGTGCTGCTTAGTGCCATCCAAAAGAAAGGCAGGCTCTTAAAAACATTATGGGATGTTCTAATCCACCTTATTCACTGAACCTAGCACCCTGTAACTTCTGGCTCTTCCACAAAGTTGCAAAGACCATGAAAAGTAGAATTGATTCCATACATTGAAGCAGCTATGGCAGCACAACTGAAGATATAGAAGAGAACATTGAAAACTGCTTCAGACAAGAGCAATGGGATAGGGCCAAGGATTTAGCTAAGTGGTTCCAGCATCTGGCTCTCAAGCTAAAGGTCATGAGTTCGATCCTCAGTACCAGAAAAAAAAAAAAA
>PVIC010034736.1:0-19433 GCA_004025085.1 Thryonomys swinderianus | reverse complement strand
AACTTTGTGAATATACTGAACACCACTTTGAAGTGGTGAGTTTTATCATATGTGAATCATTTAAAGCTGTTATTTTAGAAAGAATCAAGCCAAGGGAAAGTTGAATCATAAATTGCTTTCAGTTGACCATTTGTAAATTAGTAGACTTTATTTTTTAGGGCAGTTTCAGGCTTAAAGAAAAACTCAACATAAAGTACATCCTTCTCATACTCCCCACTTGCACTTAGCTCCGGCTTTAGTTTCCCTCATTATTATTTTCATCCATTAGCACGGCATATCTGTTACACTGATCCACCGACATTAACACAGTATTATCAACTGAAGACCCAGTTTGCATCAAGGTCCACAGCACCTTCTTTGGAGTCTGACAAATACATACTGACATCCATCCACCGCTAAGAGAGTACTCTCACTGCCCAAAAAGATCCACTGTGTGCCACCTCTAATCCCTACTGCTCCCAAATCCCAGATTATTTTTTGCTGTATCTATACTCGTGCCTTTCACAGAATGATGTCAGAGGGTTGCAAGTAGAGTATATGTAGCCTTTCCAGAGTAGCTGCCTTCACTGATACTCAGGCATCTTTTACATACAAAGACTGCAATTCAACGTTGCTCCCTATAGCTAACAGGATTACTTCCTTTCAGGTACATACAAAGCAAAACATATATATTTCATGTAAATATACTGATAAGTGAGTGAGGGATATAGAAACATAATAACCCCACTTTCCATTTTCCTGTTAGCATCCTGTACCAGTGAGACAGTATGGACACGTGATATCCCCATCCACTGTTTCTTTTAGTTGCAGTCAACCTGCAATCCAACAATTACTAATGGAAAATTCCTGAAGTAAACAAAGGCCATCATCATAGCACTTCTAACAGTGTATTGCTATAATTCTATTTTATTATTAGTTATTGCTAATTTCTTAGTGCGGCTAATTTATAAGCTTTATCATAAGTATGTATGTATAGGGAAAAGGCATCTATGCGTAGTTTTGGGGTCCCTGGAAGATAAATGGGGGCTGCTATACATGGCAGCGGGCTGCCTGTACCACTGAAAGTTCTGAAACACTTGCCATCAATGGTACACGTCTAAAGATTGTGACAAGTTTCAACATCCCTTCTGATACTGACCGAGCACCTCCCTTGAAGCAGGCTGGGGGGACAGAACAACAAGACAAACAGCCACTACCCTGTCATCAGGAAGTGGTGTGCCTCTGACGAAGTCTCTGCGAGGGATTCTAAAATCCTTGGTTCTATGCAACTTGGGAGGTCGAACAGAGATTTAGGGCAAGGCCGTGAATGAGTGGGACTTCCAAATATGGAGCTCTTCTATGGAATGGCAAGAAATCAAAGGCAGTATGCCAGTTAGGGAGCAGGCACGCAGGTGTGTGATAGGGGTGGGGTGTGCAGGAGTGTACCTGGCCAGGTAAGCAGGAGCCAGACGGGCCCTCAGGAGCACCTTGGAGGAAAGCCCCAGAGTAGAGGACACTCTCCTTTCCCTGGCACCCAAGCTCATATAATAATAACTGGAATGTCAAAGAACTCATTCATTGGTCAGGCAGCTTTACCACCAGAAAGCTAATTGTTGTATAAAACTGAAGCCCACATCCCAGTAACCTCCATCCAGTGTAAAAGAGCACAGGGCCATGATTAATTTCCTCCACTTAGCAGATTTTCAAAGATCAGAGTCCCCCAGCTACACCAGGGTCCCCATGAGACCCCTGCAACTACCCTTAGCAAACATAGCTGGTCTCCTGATCCCAAATAGTTCTGTTTAAAATAAGAAAAGTCTTATGCCAGCTTTCTGAAGAAGGGTTTTCAAGAGTGGTTGGTGTTTTGCAGTAGCAAAGTGGTCTGGACATAGCTGCCATTTTTACAGGCTGAAAATGGTTTAAGAGAGGCAGTCGCCTGGTGTAACCCACCATCTCATCAAAACAGATGCAAAGGATGTGAATACATTCTGCAATTCCATATTTGTATGAACGCCATACAAATAAATATCTGAACCGTCTGTGTTCATACATACATATGTGTTCATACAAATAAATATGTGAACTGTATCCTTTGAAGGGTCAAATTTTGTGGCTTAGGAACTTTGTTGTTAACATGAAAGGGACATCAAGAGCTTGCAAATGTCCTGTGTAGATAACTGGCAGGCAAATCCAAAAAGTTTGCTTCCATGTAACAAAAACTCCTTTCATGTCAGATGACGGCAGATGGAAAAGTGAAATAAGGCAGAATTCAGCCATGATTCCACCAGACTTGTTTTCACCTGTCTCAAGTCTTCCCTGCAAAAGAGAGCTCTCTACTACTGATCTCACCTCCCTACCACTCCCCTCAACTCATTCCTACTGCCTAAGACTTCTCATCATGTTTTAGGGTGTACAGTTAGCTTCCAAGTCTACTTAGAAAACTTTTAAGGTTTTCTAATACAGTGCTATGAACTTACTTCTTCATACCACCAAGATAATACGTGTTTCTTAAGTGAGCACTCCCCAAACATCAGCAAAAGGTCTCCCATAACATTAGGGATTTTGGTTAAAAGCCTCTTGGACTGGACTCTCAGGCAACCAAAGTCCCTCCACTCCAATGTAAAACATGGTATACACCTCCAGTCTGTACAAGATTCTGCTTACTTTAACTCTGGTCTTTCTTTAAATACCAAATCCATCCGGTATAAATTCATTAAGGGAGCAAAGGCCAAACCATGCAAAAATAGTGGTTGAGGAGAATCTACAAATTATTCACTGACTCTGAGCACTTGTCTATCTGAATCCAATGGGAAAAAACAGATCATAACCTGTGAAGCATGAAGCATGAAAATCCCGTGCCTTGCTCAGATTCAGAAAGTAAAACTTCCTTCAGTCTTCTTACTGAAATGTCCTTAACCAAGGAAAATTAAGCTCATATTACAGACAACTGAAAATCAAGATATCCATAGCTGGGGAAACCTGGTTTCCATGTGAATGTGCTCTTTGGTGTTATGTTTTTTATCTAAATACTGTCCCAAAGCCCCCTGAAATCTTAAGTAGGGCTCTGAGAAGGGAGCTGGATCTATGTTATGATACTGGGATTAAAAGATGTGTGATACTGGATTAGCCCACTAATTGGTTTATCATAGTTCTGGGTGTGGATAATCAGGAAAACCATCCTGGGCATGGGAGGCACCACCTAAAGGCTTAGAGCATAGATAAGAGGCTTATACCCTTGCTGCTTCCTATCTGCCCTGCCAGGGACTGTTTCTCCTCCGTTATGCCCCTTGGCCATCACACTCCATCTTGCAGCCAGCAAACTATGGACTGATATCTATAAAAACTATGACCTAAAATAAACTTTCCTTCTTTTAACTTTGGAGAACTGGCATTGTTTGGGGCAAGACTATGTGAGGAATTATTGAGGGGCAGATTGCGTGATTTATGTCCCATAATCTCACGGCCAATGTAACCTGCTTTGGAAATAAAAAGGTATATGGAAGGCTGCATGTGTTTTAGCTGTGTGGGGAATGTTCATAACCATAGTACTCCCAGGGCAAGAAAGCATCTCCTGGGGACAATGTAAAGAATGCCAGTTCCTTACTCACTTGGGTACAGGGGAGAACCTGCTCCCTTTTCACATACTCCCCTTGTAAAAGTTTAATCTATTCTCTATTTTTCAAAATATCTTTTCCATGTTATTGCTCCACAAATGATACAAGACTCTTTACTCCTATGCTTCTGTCTTTCTAATAAAAGAGGGTCAACCACAGAGATTATTGAATCTGTCCACTAAAGCAGGCTCCTCCCAATTTCTCTTTCTTCCCCATCATTCCCCCTTCATAGGTATCCAAGGGTCTCATCAGCCCCTGGTAGGGCATTTTATCTCAGGAACAAGAAAAGTAACTAAGACATCTGGGATCACTCATTTCCTCTAAAAATCATTTACTCCTTCTCTAAAATTTCCTGCAGTACTCCCTCCACTTTCCCCACACGTAAAAGGAGGATATATATGTTTCAGCCATTGCTCTTTCCTAGAATATGCATATTTTGCGTTTCTCCTATGTATTTGTGAATGTTAACAAATTTGTTCTGCTTTAGTCTTTCTAATCTATATTGGATTATGGATCCTTTATGATGAGCAGGAAAGGAATCCAATTTCCTCTTCCACTCCTATAATCTTAACCTCAACTTCAGTATTGTTACTGGAAAGTTTCAAAGGATCACTCAGACTATTTTCAGCCTCCTTTAATGTTTTAGCTTCTTACCAAAGAGGAGAAAAATATATTTGCATGGTAAGCCTTCTGAGGAATTTCCTCTTCTTAATGGTCAATGTCTTAGTTTGTTTTCTGTTGCTATAACTAAACACCTGAGACTGAGTACTTTATAAAGAAAAGAGGTGCATTAAGTTCAGAGAGATGGAGTTTCTGGCTTCTGCTAAGTGCTAGTGAGAGTCCCACACCAGGTGACTGCAATTGAGGGGAAGCATGTGCAGGTGAGACCACAAGTGAGAGAGAAAGCAAGAGATCTAGGGAGACCAGGCTCACTGTTTCATAAACCTTGCTGTCCTGGTAACCAATCCAGTCCCCCAAGACCTGATCTACCCCCAAGGGACAAGGTTATCCCATTCTTGAGAGTGGCATCTCTAAGACCTAACTGCCTTCCTCCGGACACCATGTCTTAGAGGCCCACTGCTGCTGTGCTGGGGACTGTGCCTACAGTCCATCTAAACCATGGCAGTGAGTAACAAATTCTAACTGCAGGTCTTAATCCTGCAGGGTGGAAGGTGGGCTTCCATAACCTTGCTGAGAAGGGTTTTGGGGCCACTTTAGTAGAGTGCCTCTCAAACATCACCACGGTGGACTCAAGAAGAATCAACAGTTTCTCTGGGTTGCCAGAACCTGCCTAGATCTGCCCCACCAAGACCCCTTCCATGCCCCTAGATCCAGCACATAAATCCAACTCTACTCTAGTATTAGGAGGAAACCAGATACAATGACTATTTGATAAGAATTTGTATCCATCTGAGTAATGGCTAAGAAGATATAAAAGAAGAACATATTCACTGAAAGAGATGATTATACAGTACTATTAAGACTTAAATATTTAAGACATATATCTGTATCTCACTACCTGATTCAAAACTTCTGGAACTATTTTATTTTTTCATTAACTTTAGGCCTTTGTTTATGCTTAAAAATACACATTACAGGCTAGGGCCTTCACTAGATGGTAGAGTGTTTCTCTAGAATGTGGAAGTCTAGAGTTCAAACCCCAGCACAGTACAAAAAAGAACAGGAAGCTTTACCCACCCACAAGAGTGGTGCAGAAATGGCAGAATTCAGAGGGCATTTCATCCCCTTAGTGGTAATTTCCTGAATATTTGCTTCAGTTCCTTCCAGACCTGGGGACAAATCTACAAAAGACTGAGGAGGTCTGCACGGGGTGGGGAGCAGACAAAACCAAATCCACATGAGAATAGACCTCAAAGATGGTATCTCTCAAGGTGACACAGCCACAGAGAAAAAAAGGAAGAGAATTCACTAAGTGGTATTAGGAGAGATATAATGTGAAAAATGAACAAAATTCAATTAATATGGCCCCACATAATCAATCAGACTCCAAGGGGTGTGCTGACCCCTTATCAAAATGATCTTGATCTTAACAAAAAGTAAGTATGAAATTTTATACATTAAAATATGTAACTTGGAGCCAAAGATTTAGCTTATTGGTTCCAGTGCCTGCTGGCAAGCGCAAGGTCCCTGGTTCGATCCCGGTAACCACATACACCAATACCAGGCATGGTAGCTCACACCCACCAGCAATCAGTACCACATACCACAATGCCAGGCGTGGTGGCTCAAACCTGTAATCCCAGCACTCGGCAGGCAGACACAGGACTGCTGAGTTCGAGGCCTGCCTGGGCTACACAGTGAGCTCAGGGCCAGCCTGAACTACAAAGCAAGACCCTGTCTCAAAACAAAAAAAAAACTAATTGAAAGAAAGAATTCAAGTAAAAGTTGAACAAAGAACTACAAGAGACATTTCTCCAGACAAGGCTAGGGAAATGCAAATCAAAACCCAATGAGATGTTGGAAAGTAAAAAGAATGTGTACAGAGGGGAGGGGGTGGGAGAAGAAAAGCCAAGAAAAAAAAAGAGAGAAGGGAAGGAAAAATTGAAAACAAACCTTTTATAAATGGAAAGGGGAAGAAAAAATCAAAGGAGGGGGAGGAGAATGGGAAATAAAAGAATTAAAATATACAGGTACAAATTCCTTATGATGAATGTGATCAATATGTCTAACAAATATATACTGATAAAAAAAATAAAAGTAAAAACAATGAGACCAACTCACACTTCAGAGGATAGCTTATCTTAGAAATGTTGATGATGGAGAGATATTGGAACCTCCACACATTGCTGGTGAGAATACAAAATGGTGCCCTTGCCAGGCTAGTACAATGCCACTGAGCTACATCCCCAGCCCAGTATACACAAAATGTTACATGGCCCATTCCAATCTTCCTTCCAATTAAATGGGAATCAGGATAACCACCAGTCATGTGGCGTCCCTACTCTCCTTGAAGAATGTTCCCTTCAGCTGGGCATGGAGGCACACACTTTTAATGCTAGCATTCTGGGAACCTGAGGCAGGACCCCAAGTTGGCTGAGGATGTAGATCATTCAGTGTGAAGGTCTTGGGTTCAGTTTCTGTATCATCAAAACTAAAAATGTGTGTGTATATCTATATATTAATTTTACATATTTATATAATATGAATATTACATGAAATCTTTCCAAAGCCTGTGGCTATCCTCAGGGCTAATGTGTCCTCCTGTGTCAAGCCTCACAAGCCAGCTACGTGGTCATATCACCCAACCAAGTCCAACTAGTGGCTGACCGCTCCCTTGGGGTGCGACCCAGTTCATCTTGCCGCCCCACTCCCTGAGTGCCCACCCCACAGGCTCACCCTACCTCGGCTCACCTGAACATGCACGCCCCAATCCACAAGCAATATCCTGCTCAACACATCTCCAGTTTCACACAAAAACTCTTCCTGAAGCCAAAGACTTTTCCAGCCTAAAGGAAACAAAAACTTTTCCAGCCTATAGGAAAACAGCCTATGGAAAGCAACAATAGAAAGCAAACAAGAAAGAAAACCACTAGCAATAGCAATGTAAGCGAAGGGCATGGTGTTTAATGAGGGCAAAGGATCATTTTTGCAAGACAACGAGTGGTGATGATGGCTGTGCAACAATGTAAATATACTTAAAATCACTAAACTGTGCAACAAGAAATTGCTAAGATGGTATAGTGAGCAGCAGCCTATGGTGAAGAGGAACCCAAGTTCAAAGTCAGCCTGGGCAATTCAGCAACTAGGAAAGACCTCCTCTCAAAATAGAAAAGGGCTGGGCCGGAGGGTTAGCTCAGTGCTAACCGGCGCCTGCCTTGCAAGTGCAAGGCAACACCGCATACCACAACGCCGGACATGGTGGCTCACGCCTGTCATCCCAGCACTCGGGAGGCACAGACAGGAGGATTGCTGAGTTCACGGTGGCTTGCCTGGGCACCATAGTGAGCTCAGGGCCAGCCTGAACTACAACGCGAGACCCTGTCTCAAAAAGCAAAAAAGAAAAGGGCTGAGAATATAGCTCAGTATGAAGGTCCCTGTGTCTAGATGTTCCCCCAAAGCCTCATGCACTCCGGGGTGGGGGAGGCTTTCAGGAGTTGGGTGGATGTGAGTATGTGATGCTGGACTAAGGCTGTATGAATATAGATGAAGGGTATATGAGGGCTGGGGATGTAGCTCAGTGATTCCAATGCCTGCCTCACAAGCACAAGGTACTGAGTTCAATCTCTAGTACCTCATTAAATGGGGGGTAGTATTATAACTAAAGTGGTTTAGCAAGGTTCTGGGTATAGACGATGCAAAGTCCACCCTCATGTGAGTGGCACCAATGAAAAGGCTTGTAGCCTGGAATAAATGGAATAAAAGCAAAGGGAGGCTGCTTGCTGCTTCCTATCTGCCCTGTCCCTGACTCTTTCTCTGCAATGCCCCCTCTTTCTTGCTGCCCTGCCTTAGAGCCAGCCAACTATGGACTGAAACCTCTCCAAACTAGGAGCTGAAATAAACCTTTCCCACTTTAACTTGCAGGTGTCAGGTATTTTGTCAGTAATAAGAAAAGTAAGACACTCCTTTTTATACTACATGTATATTAACACACTTTTTAAAGCTAAAAATGACATTACTTTGGTTAAAAAAAAACTTAGGTCCCTGGATCTGGTAAAATGATGGGAGTTTTTTTGCTCCATTTCCAAGGCCACATTTTGTCCAACAAACCAAACAATCTTTTTCAACACATAAATCTTTCACCAACACCCAGTGTGCTGTGGCCACAGCCAGCTCAAAGGCCCACTAGCCCTGTGAACTGCTCCACCACAAACAGCTCCCTCAGAAACCAGAGCCCTAAAGTCTGGCAGTCCCTCTCCTCAGGGGCTTTGCAACCGTCCTCCAACTCCCAAAATTAGCACACACTTAAGTGAACTAGTGAAACACTGCATCAACCTCCTGAGTGACAGAGAGGATGATTCTCAACATACACACCCCATAGCCTGAGAACCCCGGGCCCAATGAAGGTCCAGCCTTGGCCCTCCCCTCAGTCCGTTCTGCCTTCTGAGCAGACCTGGTGCTTGGCCTGAGGCCCTACGTGGTGAGGGGCACCCCTTTTTAGGGGATGTCTGAGAAATAAAATCTTCCTATGTAAAATCTCACACGCGTGGTGAATGACTGATACAGACTTGTAGAACAAGGCTCAGTGACCACATGGAAAAATGACGAAGACCCCTCCGCTCACCTTGTAAGCAAGAGCCCCTCCGCTCTTGCTCGCGAGCACAAGAACAGGAAGGGGTGAGTGGGCTTCTTGGGGAGTAAAGCCAAACCACTCCTGCCAGATGCGACTGATTCACCACTCCCGGGGCACGACTCTAGTCAAGCTACAGTTCGGCAGCCCCACCTTATTCAAGCGGGTGCGCTGCAAGACCCCAGAAGATGTTTGAATCTGCAGATGGTATCAAACTCTAGGGACCATGTTTTTTTCTGTACACACCTACTGTTAGGGCTCGTGCCTGGATGTTCCCCCAAAGTAATCATAGGTGCCACTTTTCAGAGGTGCTTGGATCTAGAATATGTGTCATTGTGATGGATTCACAATGTAATCCTGGAGTTGCATATTTTGTCTCCACAACAAGAAAAGTAACTAAGGCACTTATTTTTGATAAACTTTATAAATCAGGCATGGTAAGAGATTAGTAAGAACTAGGGATAAAACAGAACAATTACTATACTGTAATAAAAATGTCAGCAACACTAGTCTTGCACTCTGGGGCCATTATCACAAGGGTTATACGACCACAAGCACTGCAGTACTGTGACAGTAGATCTGATAACCTGGAGGCTAATCGGAATGTACAGAGAAAGGGTAGCACAAACAGTGTGAAAACCTGGACAAAGAGATTTTTCGGGTCTGTGCAGGAAAGCATGGAATGGCATGAGATTTCATCTTTGTTCAGAATAGTGCACAATTTAAAATTCACAAACTGCTCCTTTCTGGAATTTTTTCTTTTTATATTTTTAGATCATGACTGTTACTCAGGTAGCCAAGTGAAACTGTAGCTAGAAGAGACAACTTTACCTCTCTGTACCTCCTTCCTTTCTTTGTCTGCAAAAGACATTCCCAGCAGCCCCTCCCCTCAATGACTGCTCAGAAGATAATGTGGGATATTTAGTCTAAAGAGCGAAGAGTAGACCCTGACACAAAGCAAGTGCTGAGAAATGGTTCTGATGCTACGGTGGCTCAGAAACATGAAATGGAAAATTCCAGAAATAAACAATTTGCAGGTTTCAAATTGTGCTCCACCTTATTCTTCTGTGAGTTTTTGAGGGAAAGGCTTGCAAAGAACCCCAACCATGGTGACCTCACTGCTCTCCCTACAAATGGCTGGGCTCATGCTATCAGCAGGGAGCCACCATGACGTCCATAGTTCTACGGATTCAGAAACAACAGTCTTCCACCCATAACTCTCCTAACATTGTCCTAAAAATAGAAGAACACCACGATCCAATGTGTTTGCAAAACAGGATGTTAGAAAATACAAGACTGGCTTATGTATGACTGTGTGCATGGATTCCCAGATGTGTCCACCACGCGGCCTTTCTTCTGCTAGAAACCTTCTTCTGAAAGTTTCTGCTAGAAACTTTTTTCTGAAGAAACCAAGGGAGGGTTGTTCAGGGAAACCCACTTGGGAAACACTGTGGTAGCCACAGATGAAAATGTCAAGTGCCTTGGCTGCTTCAAAGCCAATCCAGCGGTCAGCACGGAATCCCTCAGACTGCAAACACTCCGCGATGACAGAGGATACTGGACAGCTGTGTAATGGTACGACGGTGACAAAGGAGATGGCGACCTGTCCAATCAATTTGACGTGCCATCGAGGCACTGCAGCAACATCCACAGATTAAGTACTATTTAAAATATGAAAGAATTGGTACCAAGATTTTTCTTGGTTCCTGCTGTGGTCTAGATGAGGGTTGTTCCCCAAGGCCCACATGTAAAGGCTGGGTCCCCAAGGGGCCAATGTTGGGAGGTACTGTGGATCCCTAAAAGGTGGGACCTCCTTGAGGTGTTTAGCTCACAAGGGTGTGCCCTCCGTGGGAACCGTAGGACCCTGATCGCTCCATTCCTCTGCATTCCTTCTCCAAATGTGAGTGCTCGCCCCCACTGTCACTCCCTCATGACTATACCACCTTCCAAGAAGCCTGGACAACGGGGCTGCTGATCTTGGACTTAAACCTCCAGATCTATGATCCCAAAAGAATCTCTTCACTTCTAAGTTCCCAGGGTCAAGGATAGGACTAGAGTGACAGAGGGGGTTTGTACATACACTTCCTACACAATAGCAATTCTTTTCAACTGAATTCATGATCCAGAACGATCTGACATTCACGCAGGTGACTTCAAGTGAAAAATGCTGGAGCAAGGGTGCCTCCTCTACTCCCCAAGCTGACAAACTCCTCGCTGAACACCTGTGCGCAGACGCAACTCCACACCACTGAGAAAGGGGTCATGAAAGGACGGCAGCACCAAAAGCCAAAACTTACCTCTGCACACCTCTGGAAGAGCACAGATTATCCACTAACCTTAAACGGCATCCTCACAAGCATTACAGGAGGATGCTAAAGCCACAGAGGCCAGGGAACCTGAGCACCAGGAGCTTTTCCACAGGCCTGGAAACCCCATGACAGAACGAACACCAGAGAGCAAAGATGATGGGAAAGCCAATAAATGCGCTGCCCTTATTTAAATTCCCAGGCTTGGCTGCTACAGGCAGTGGCTGGTCAGCCCTGATTATACGTAGGACTGAAGTACACTGACTAAAAGCTTTAAAAAATTCGAAGTGTCAGGCATGGCGGCTCACACCTGTAATCCCAGCACTCGGGAGGCAGAAGCAGGAGGACTGCTGAGTTTGAGGCTTGCCTGGGCTAGATAGTGAACTCAGAGCCAGCCTGAACTACAAAGACAGGCTGTCTCAAAAAAAAAAAAAATTTGAAGTGCCCACCCCACAACCCAACTGCTGTAATCACGATCAGTAATAGGGAGGAGGCAAAAATTAAAGTAGAAAAATAGAAATTTCCCAAACTGCCCCGAAAGCTTCGATAGGTAACCTAAGCCCCACACCAGATTAACAAAAAGCTACAAAAGGGAGGCCCTCAGGCAGGCGAGGGTGAAAGCCGCTGGGTCAGAACTAAAGACCAAGGGTAGAACTGCAGAGCATAGTACAGTCACCTGCAAGCTGTGATCCTGAAGACACAACAAAGACAGAAACAGTCCTCGGCATACCAACACTCAACACCACACACTCCTCCACACACTCAACACCATGAAAATACTTCACAACAAGAATTATGCCTATGCTGAACATGTGTACATTTTTCTTGCTATATTCTCCAAAAGATACAAGACAACAACTAACTGTAAAACCTTTGCCTCATACTAGATATTAGGAGTCATCTAGAGATGACTCAAGGTACACAGAAGGATATCACAGGTTACATTTAAATAAATTTCATTGATGGAGCTGGAGCATCTGTGGATTCTGGGTGCTGGAGTCCCCAAGGCAATCTTCCCTAGAGACTGAGGAATGAATGCAAATTTAAAAGTACGATCATCGATGAAAATGAAACTAAAGTAATGCAAGACAACTTACAAACCCAAGATTTAATTGTCAAGAAAATTGGATGCAGATTGCTTGCTAGCATGACATAAACAGGTGAAGTTGCTGAATTTCAAGAATGGATAATGTTGGCCCGGTAAATATTTACCCTTTTTAATTTTATTTTCTTCTTATGTGGATTTAGACAGATATCCCAAAGAAAACTGCAGCATGACAATCCACACTGAAGCACTCAAGGTCATTGAAACAGGAGGATCACAAATTCAAACCCAGGCCGGCAACTAGGTGATTTAGTGAGACCCTATCTCAGTTTTTTTTTTTTTAAAAGTGGGAAGCTAAAGATGTGAAGGTCTTGGGTTTAATCTCTAGTACTGCTAAAAAAAGACAAAAAGATAAATCAAACAAAAGGGAGGGAAAAATGCAACACTAAAACCAAAGAATGCCCCAAAATATAAAGGCTAAATGAGTTAATTTCAAGAAACTGAAGTGGGGCCAAAGATTTAGCTCAGTGGTTCCAGAGCCTGCCTAGCAAGTACAAGGTCCTGAGTTCAATCCGGGTAACCACATACAACAATACCAGGTGTGCTGGCTCACACCCTCCAGCAATCAGTACCACATACCACAATGCCAGGCATGGTGGCTCAAACCTGTAATCCCAGCACTCGGCAGGCAGAGGCAGGAAAATTGCTGAGTTCAAGGCTTGCCTGGGCTACACAGTGAGCTCAGGGCCAGCCTGAACTACAAAGCGAGACCCTATCTCAAAAAAAAAAAAACAAAAACACTAAACTAAAATTCCTTGCAGAGAAAGAAATATCATAATTCAAACAACAACCTGAGATAAAAATATTTTCATATGATCTAGAATCCCACTAAATATGCCTAGAAATATTCTTAGAAATCTATGAGGCAACTGAGTGAAACTACATACTTATTTCCCAGAAACAAAAGAAACAAATGACATACAACCACCACCACATGGCCAAACATCTAAATGTTGCTATCCATAATGAAGATATCATTTCTATTTTTGGAACTTCTTAGGGTCAAATGCCTATAATCACCAATGTTGGTCATGCCCTGGAACAACTTGAAAAGTTCTTGGAACACTGCTAGGAATATAAAATGTCACCATCTTCTAGGAGGGCAATTTTGTAAATTCTATCAAATTCACAAGAATTTAAAATTTACATGAACTTAAAATTCAAAATCTAACATGCTCTAAGATCTGAACTTTCTGACCACCAACTAACACTGGAAGTGCAAAACACCCCACCCACAAGATAAATCAAGTCAAAATACTGGTATAATATAAAATTATGAAACATAAACCAAATTTCATATAAACTTGGGTCCCCTTCTCAAGATATTTCATTATGTTTATGCAAATGCTCCAAACTCTGAAAAAGACTCAGTCTTAAACTCAGTTTTAAACCCAGCATTTCCAATAAGTAATACACAATTTATAGTAAATTGAATAAGATATTTGACATCTGAAATTAACTATAAATGTTCATTCAAATGCAATAAAAATTAAATAAAGCCCACAGATCCTCACTGCAGAGCTGCTTTGTGTAATACCTAAAAAAATAAGTTCTCTCTGATGCCAGGGAAATAAACTCTGTACTGTATATACAAATGACATGTATCAGCAGTGACTTTTTTAATGAGGTAGACTATCATGAACTAACACAGAAAGATGTATTACCGACTATTGTAACAAGGAAACAGCAAACTTCAGTTCAGTATATATGGTATGATCTCATTACGTATAAAAACAAATAAAAGATCCTATAATGTGGTTGAAGCTTGAAAACATATGCTGAGTGAAAGGAGCCAAGTCCAGAGGCCATACAGTGCGTGAGTCCATCTATGTAGAAGAAATTTCCAGAAAAGGCAAATCTATAGACAGAAAGTGGATGGGCAGGAATGAAGAAACTGCTAAGGGCAGAGGTCCCCTCTGGGCATATGAAAATGTTCAGGAGTTTGGCAGTAATGGTGGCTGCCTAACAGTGTGAGTGTACTCAGTGCCATCGCATTTCCCAATTCAAAATGGTTAATTTTATGAATTTCAACATGCACAATGTTGTAAGAATAAAGGTGAAACACAGACTGTTGCCAAGGAAGGGTGTGGAAAGGCACAAGGAAGGGAAGAGGGACACTAGGGAGAAGGGACAGGCAAGGTATCAAGTATGTGAGAAGTCAGAGAAGCTCCACATTTTACACCCTTCTGAATTCTGATGTTTGTATCACTAGGGTTTTTGGTTTGATTCGGTTTTTCTTGACCTGTACTTCATCAGTTGCCAAATGCATTACCCTGCTATAAAAACAGTCCACAAAGAAAAATAAAACCCCTTCCGATCACATCCCAGTGCCGAGGGGCTTCTGAGAAGTATTTGCCTCCATAAAAGACAGAAGCTAAGTATGTATTGTTTGTGGGTTTCCACTTTGTAATTTTCAAAATAAATACTTATAAATAAATAATTGGCCTAAGCTAAAGTTCACTGGACATCATAGAAACCCCTTGTTCACGGCCCACACACCCAAAGTTCACAGCAGGTGTTTCTGGCTGGAGAGAAAGAAAATTATGAAGAAAAAATATTCTGAAAACTTAACCCTGGGCAATGCAATTTATACCTCCACTGATTTTCGTTCTATTGTCTTGTTTTGTTTTGTTTTGTTTTTAATCAGTTTTTCTATTAGAATCCATGTATGGTTAGTCCAATCTATCTAGGTACTTTTTAAATTTCTTACAATTTTCTTAAATACAAGGAAACAAGCTCACAGTTTACAATAACAGCAAAAAACAAAAATAAAAAGCAAACCTTCCTTGAACTCTGAATACATACACATCGCTTTGTTAATGAGAAGTAATTACTTCACTGATGAAAGCACTGTGCTCTGCCTTGCAAAACAATGGGCTTTCCTTCTTCCAAGAGAAAATGATAACAATGTTTTATTTGCAAAGTGAAATTCCCTAATTAAAACAAAAATGCAATTTTGTACAATGAAGAAAAACTAGAATACATCCAAAAAAGTTGAATCTTAAGAAACAGAACCATTAATACAATCAGAAGACAAAATTCCTTCCACAACTCATTTCAGTCCCACATCTCTACTAGGCTCTTTCTTTCAAAGCTGCCCTCCAGTCCCAAGTTCCCAGCAGCTACTGGCACCTACGCTAAACCTTCAATATGCTCGTCATGCATTCTCAGGCTCTGTACCTGGCGCCCAAGGTGCCCACCTTCCACATTCACAGGCTCCCTGTCCTTAGTGCCTCTCCTGGGTGTTCCTGCACCCTATCCCAGGGACATCCACACAAAATGGAAGTAAAAACGCCAACCAGGCCCAAGTCAATGCCTTATTCTACTGATACCTCAAAAGCTGCCCCTGTGCTTTGAAAACTGGACAGAGGGCCGGAGATTTAGCTCAGTGGTTCCGGGGCCTGCCTAGCAAGCGCAAGGTCCCTGGTTCAATCCCGGTAACCACATACAGTGATAAAATATAGGGCTTGGTGACTCACACCCACCAGCAATCAGTACCACACCACACAATGCCGGGCATGGTGGCTCACGCCTGTAATCCCTGCACTTGGGAGGCAGAGGCAGGATTGCTGAGTTCGAGGTTTGCCTGGGCTATATAATGAACTCAGGGCCAGCCTGAACTACAAAGCGAGACCCTGTCTCGAAAGAAAAAGAAAGAAAAGAAAAGAAAAGAAAAAGAAAAGAAAAGAAAAGAAAAGAAAAGAAAAGAAAAGAAAAGAAAAGAAAAGAAAAGAAAAGAAAGAGAAAGAAAATTGGACAGAACCCAGTTAATGAAGGAGCCTCACATTCCAGGAGACCAAGAAAGGGTCCTCCAAGAGCTCCTTCCCTGACAAACTCTCCTCTCTCCCTCTCTCCCTCCCTCCCTTTCTCTACCAGGAGCTGCCAGGACCCCCAAGAAGCCCAAGCCTTCTTATTATTACAAGCAGCTAATAAACCATGAGGCAGGGACTGGGCTATCAAGGAACTCAGCAGAAAGAGACATCAGAATTATGCCTAGAGGTGTGTCTGAAGAAGGCCAGGCCCAAGATAAAGATGCAATGGCCTGCGTGCCTTCCTAAGGGATAAGTGAACTCAGAATTGCGCTATAATTAGCACCCCTGAGTCCAGGAAATCTAGAGGCATCAGTCGCTGAGGTGGGTGTCCAGTTCATCTGGGCCCATCTCTCCTCCAAAATGTCTTTGTTCTTTCTAAGTGCCCTTACTACATGACCCGCTTCCCTACTGAATCAGTATTAGCTAAGCAACTATACTGCTATGTAACCATATAGCTTGATTATAGTTTGACTCACTTTGTATCCATATGGTGCTCTGCTGTATAAATTACCCCAACATGAGGGCCTTGATGGCTACCCCCTTGGGACCCGTCTTGTCTCTCAGGAGTTGCCTCTCAATAAACCTTCCCTACTCTTAACCTCCACTGTCCCTTGGAATTCACTCTTGGATTTCAGGGGATATGAACTTGACACATGTGCTTTTCAGCCAGTTGGGAGTTGTGTTTCTCCTATATCACTATCTGCCTCCACCACCAGGAATCCAGTCTGCCCCTGCTTCAAAGGTTGCCACAGCCGACCCACACATGCCACACAGACTGACAGCTCACAACCCCAGCCCATGAAGAGATTTGCTTTTGTCTTCTTTGCCACAGGATGGGCGAAGGGCTTGGCTTCGGCAATCTAGGCCTTGGAGGACCACACTGGAGGTTCCGAAGTGGGGACTCCGGGGAACTGCCAGGTCTATGACACCCAGGAGGCCCCACAGTAGAATCACACATCCCAAAGCTCTTGAAACCTCATCAAAGGCCCTCTTCTCCACACAAGCAGCAAGAGGAGATGGAACAGACAGCTGACCAATGAACCCTGGAGAGAAAGGGCCCCAGAGATGGGTCTGCACAGAGCTGAACTGTGTGCCATGGGACCAGCTAGGGACAGGCTGACAGGCTCTCTTGATCCCAAGTGCCTTGTCTGTGTCACATCGGGGTCCAGTGAGGCACCTGGCCACACCCTGAGCTACCTCCCATGGCAGACTTGACCTCTGGCCATACTAACGCTGGGGAGTCTGTGTTCCCCAGTTTCTGACCATTGCACCGAATGGCTCTGGCAACCAGTGTTAGTCCACTCACCACCACAGGCCGAGGGCTCAGTGACACTCATTCAACAGTGCAATCTTTTTATCAAGTAAATTTTGAAATTCCAAATGTACAGTCAGTAGTGAGTAGTACCCGGTGAGCAGCATTTAAGTTCCCTATGTCTCTGTCAATTTGCTGCTGCTATCATTGGAGAGGGTCCCCCAAAGTTCCCCAAGTCCGATGTTGATGATATCTGGAAGCAAAGTCTTTGAAAGGTAATTAGGGCTGGGTGAATCATGAGGGCAAGGTCCCACAATGGTATGAGGGGCTAGGTCAGAAGAGACCGGAGCGGGCACCCTTGGCATGTTGTGAGACAAGAAGAAGGCCCTTGCCAGAGGCCGGTGCTATGCCCATGGACTCCCCGGCCTCCAGAACCAGGAACCGAATAAACCTATTCTCTTTTACTTATTTATTTATTTTGTGCCTCTGGTTGAACTCAGGGCCTCCTGTATGCAAGGCACATGCTGTGCCACTAATCTACACCTCCATCCCTGTTCTTCATAAATCACCTGGCGTGTAGTATTTTTGTTATAGCAACAGAAGAAACACACACACACACACACACACACACACAAAGACAGCTGCCATAGCAAAGCTCCGCAGCCTGGTGGTTTAAGCAGCAGAAATCCACTGTTTCACTGTCCTACAGGGTGGAAGGAGCAGCACCTTCCCCCGCTATGAGTGTGACTGTGTCTAAATCCCCCTTTTCAAGAACGCAGTCATACTGGATGAAGGCCCACCCTAGTGCGTTCACTTCACCACCTCGGTAAAAACCATTTTTCCAAATAAGGTCACAGTCTGAGGTCTGTGACTCAGACTTCAACGTGCCTTTTGAAAGGGGGAGAATCATAATTCAATTCATAACAGTACAACATTCTCTTCATGAAAAAATCATGACAAGCCTATCTTAACAGTCATAAAAACTAGAAACTGCAAGTTCAGAAGGATAGCCCTAATCAGATTCCTACAGCTACCTCCTTTGAGATTTCCCATACTTCGCTTTAGTTTCAGAGTATTAGAAAGATCTTGATTCTTGTGGCCTCTTACACAAGGTAGAAGGATTTCAGTAGTTCACTGTGTAAATTCCAGACTCCTTCCATCTGCACATAAGCTCCTCCAGAGATACCTGGGGACTCAGTTGGTCCAGACAGAAGCAAATACACATGAAAGATTCTCTAACTTCATGTCTGAAATGGAATGTCTGCCACATATTTCATAAAACCAAGAGACTCCCCCATGTAGAATCTACAAACACAAAGAACTAGCTAAGCTAAATTTCTTGCACCTATAGTAGCTTCTGATTCCCTGACTGTTTACAGGACACCCCAAAGACCCAGACCGATGCTCTCGAGGTACTTAAGAACTGCCAAGGCCTACTCTATACAATGACTTCTCATCCTCATCCTCATCCTCACCTTCCCCTTTGGTCAGAACCAGGCAAAGACTCTACAAAGGAGGCAGAAGGTGATAGGGAGAGACCAACACAATGCCAGCAGTCTTGACTCATTTATCCTCTGCACAGGCGGAGGGTTGGTTGAGGAGCCCTGAGACACCCAAATCCGGGGCTGAAGACCCTTCCACAGACTGGTATGGTTGCACATGGCTATGTACATCCTGTTGCCCAGGCTCAGTCATCTCTAGTTCATTGTGGCTTCACACGGCGCCTACACATCCATTCCTGAGATTCCACATAGTAATTGGTATATGGAAAACTCAGAGTTTTGGTTTGGGGGAACTTTCTGGAATTTTTTTTTTTCCACATACTTTTGATCTGCAGTTAAGTCCACAGGTGTGGAGGACCCACAGCATTCCAATTTGCAGAGAGAAACACCTTCCCGGTGTCTTTTTTTTTTTTTTTTTTTTTGCTTTTTGAGACAGGGTCTCGCTTTGTAGTTCAGGCTGGCCCTGAGCTCACTATGGTGCCCAGGCAAGCCGCCGCGAACTCAGCAATCCTCCCGTCTCTGCCTCCCGAGTGCTGGGATTACAGGCGTGAGCCACCACGTCCGGCATTGTGGTATGCGGTGTTGATTGCTGGTGGGCGTGTCTCCACGCCCAGC
>PVIC010034735.1:0-19421 GCA_004025085.1 Thryonomys swinderianus | reverse complement strand
TTTTTTTTTGAGACAGGGTCTCACTTTGTAGTTCAGGCTGGCTCTGAGCTCACTATGTAGCCCAGGCAAGCCTGGAACTCAGCAATCTGCCTGCCTCTGCCTCCCGAGTGCTGGGATTACAGGTGTGAGCCACCATGCCCGGCACTGTGGTATGTGGTATTGATTGCTGGTGGATGTGAGTCTCCATGCCCAGCATTGTATGTGGTTATCAAGATAGAACTCAGGACCTTGCGCTTGCGAGGCATTCGCCGGAACCACTGAGCTAACCCTCCGGCCCATGTTTTCCTAATTTTTAAATAATGGAAGGAATTTATCATACAAATTTTTACATAGGAGATGAGTATGAACTCATTAAGTCTCTGGAAACTTAATCCATTTCTACTCAGAAGCAGGAGACTGAATTGTGTAGAAGTGGTTCTGGTGCTGCAGGGTAACTTGCTCTGGATATGAGTCATTGTTAATGATTTCATTGGATCAATTGTTCTCAGCCTTTTCAGGGAGGTGCTTATTCCTTTTTACTTCTTTTAGATTTGTTTTTATTTTTTCAGCAGACATTCGTCTGGTAGTAGTTGGACTTTGAACATCTGTTGGATAAGAGACTGTAATGATAAAAGACTTGTGAACTCATTAACATTTGTTATAAAGGTGTGTTTTACTTTACAAGCTAGCTACTAACACTGATTGATTGAGCACTTCTTTTGTATCAGATGTTGACTTATCATTTGTTTAGATCATTCTGATGGTTTAAAGATTTACAGTGTGAGGTCCAAGAGGACAGAAATACCTCTTCTACCTGTATTTCTCCTAGAAAGTTAGTATTTTTTCCATTGTAATTAATATGTTTAGAGAGTTTTCAAACTCTGTACAACTGTTGTTTGTCATCATACTCATGCAATACACACCAGCTTTAGAATCCATTGCCTGAAAAAAAAGCCAGTATTGTCATGGATGCAGTCTTCGTCACTTTCTCTGGCCCTGGGACAAAATGTCTGATGCCCACCACGCACAGAAGGAGAGACTTCGTGCTTGGTTGACAGCATGCTGGAAGTCGGGTGGAGGGAAGCTGCTTGCCTCATGGTGGTCAGGAAGCAGAGTGGGGAGGGAGAAGCCAGGGCAGGGATGAACCCTCTGTGGAACCCCTCGGTGACCCCCCTTCCCACCAGGCCAGTGGGGCGCCTCTGTTATCCAGTAATCCATCTCCTTTCCTGCATCTGAGCCAGGGAGGGAGATATCTGGATATAAACCATAGATTATTTTCTAATTGCACAATTCCTTCTTTATTTACTAATTGGGATCTTACTATAAAAATTTTTTCTCATGTTTATCAGTTATAGACTCTTGAATTTTTAATTCTTCATTTTTAATTTTTTGTATTACTGACATTGAACACAAGGCCTTCATATTGAGTGACATCCCTAGCTCTTTTAAATTTTTTATTTTGACAGGGTCTTTTCAAGTAGTTAAATTGTTCAGGCTCAGCTCAAACTTTGATCCTCCTGACTCAGCCTCCTAGAGTGCTGGGATTACAGGCGTGTACCATGTGGCTGGTGTAACTTCTTACTTTCTTCAATAAGTTAATTGTTATTATTACTTAAATTGTTATCATTTACTTAAATTGCTCTTGCTTGGGTCCCTGGGAGTCCATTCAGCCTGACTTATATGTCCTTTTGACAGGTTTTCCACCATCGTTTAAATTCAGTCTTTCAGTACAACATTTTCACATTCTAGGAATCAGCCATTTCTTCAAAAAGTCCGGGTTCCTTTTAATGGGAAATTGAATTTGGAAACAAAAACCTAGAAGTTAAGAGTACTTTTAGTTACAGGTATATTTTGTATCCCAATTCTCTGTGACACAGAATTTTCACCTATGTGTACATAGGTGTGGGGACCAATGCAATTATTTAGTTATGTGATGGTGGAAATGCAGTGTTGTTAAGTGAACATATTTATTTGCATAATTACATATTTATAGTTATTTATTATTATTATTATTTTTGCTGGGGATTGAAGCCAGGGCCTTGTGCACACTTGGCAGGTGCTCTGTCACTAAGTCGTCCCTCTGGTCCCTTCGTTGGCTTTGCTTTGGAGGAGGCAGGAGCAGTCTCCTGTCACCCTCTGGTTCTGAACTATGAGGCTAAAGTAACACTCCTGCCTCGTCTCCTGAGTGGCTGGGACTGCGGGTGTTCTCAATCATCATTTGTATTGATCCCAGATACATTTATAGAAGTAAAAATATTATTCCTTTTTATTTCGATCATTGAGTTCTTTTATTTGAGGTTGTTGTATACCCTCACAATCTACAGTTTCCACCGTGGAAGTGCAGAACATGCCTAGTTTTGAATGTTTGGAGGAAATGATGACATTCCTGGAGAAGCGTGTTCCTGAGTGGAGAGGAAATGATGACACACATGAGGCTGGCCGCAGTACGCCTCCTTGAGCCACTTAGGACATGGAGTACACTCGGGAAGACTCCTGGAGAAGCGTGCTCCTGAGTGGAGAGGCTTCCACAGGAGGAAATTATATAAGAATATTAGCATTTTCTCCACTGCTGTTTATCACAAAGGAGAGGCTCACACACATTCCATTATGTCACTGACTGAAAATGTAGCTCTGTTTTCTCTTTGAAGTGAAAGTAGCCATCCTGTTCTTTTTTTAGTTGCTTATTTTCTTTTCTAAAAATACTTTTAATGGATTATCAGTTTCTCATTAAATTTATAATTGTAAATGAGCTCAAACGCTGCCTCTTGGCAACTGAGTCACTCTGACAAATTTGCTTTCCTGTAGACCGTACTTCTTAAGCCTGTGAAAAGTATACTCCCTTTAAAAGAGCAGATTCTGGTCACCCAAGGAGGACGGTGCTGAGGCCCAGGGACACATGCTGACTGCGAGGTGTAGCCTGTGGGTCGGTGAACCCACCTCTGGCCCATCAGGCTGATTTGTTTGATTGATGTTTTTCTACTTGAGCTGTGAATCTCGGGTGTGGAGCTGAGCTCCTGGGGGACTCTCCTGTGGCAAGATGACTTCATGTCCCCACAAATCCACCCCTACTCCTCTCTCATGAGTCTGCCGTGATTGAATTTGAATTTGCTTCTTGGTTGGAAGATAGGCATTAGCATGACCTATGATGTGCTATCATTTATGAAAATGCACTGTATTCAGAAAGCTACGGAAATAGTAGTTTTAATTTTCAATGTATCTTAACAAAGGAAACAGATGAATACACATTAGTCAAAGTTCAGAAGTAACAAATATATGACACAAATTCTTCATAATCGAAGAACCTAACACAAACACTTTAAAAGACTCGAATTTTTAGTCTTTTTCCTTTTTTGTGTATAGGCATTTTTGCTTTTTCTAACATTAATAAATAGCATTTTACAGCTACCTCTATTTATCCTTCCTTAGGAATAAATTTAAAAACAACAAATATTTATTCATTTACTCTGTATGACTAGAGTGCTGTGAACTTTATAAATCACTGCCAGAGTACATTTATTTTAGAAACTTTGTTACATCAGTTTACATTTCTTTCATAATCTGATGTCATAAATGTATTTTAGAACTGTTCACATTTAGTAATATGTCTACTTAAATGTTTATCTCTGTAACTAAATAATAACAGTGCTACCATCTACAAATCTGTGGAGTGGTTTCAGAGTTTGTCATGTCTGTGTATTTATAGCAAAAGAAGATTTCACTGAAGCAGGAAACTACTTAAAAGGCTGTGTCCTCATTGGAATTTATTCTGAAGAAGATGTCTGGATACTGTAAGTTTATTGCAGTTCTAATCTGAAGGAGGAAGAGGCTGGGCAGTGTAACGTGAGGATTGTCTTTACACAGCTGCCTTAGGAACACAGAACTGCAGCTTAAATACATGTTTAATGTCCTTTCAGGAAGATCTGAGAAGTGCTGATTTAAATTTCTTTAAATACTCTTTCACTTTGGGCCAAACTACCTATAGGGATAATCTTCCATTCATAATTCTTTGTCCTCTCTAAAAATTTTCCTTTTTGGATTCTATTACCTGCTGTGATAGTTTTTGAAAATTTTATTTCTTAAGCCTCACAGTTTATATTTGCTGCCAGAACATATGTTTACAAAACTCAGCACTTTCAAAGCCCCTGAGGTTGCTCTGTGGAAGGCGGGGCCTGAGGCCCCCAGGGCACTTGAGTGGCTGCATAATGAGACTACACTGTAAATCTGCAGACTGTTAGTGATACGTAAAATCATTCTTCATTGAGGCTCATTTTCACATACATGTGTACTGGTCAAGCTTCTGACTATAAAATTCCTAGTTAAATTCCTGAGTTGAAGTCTTTCACCTTGCACACTGGTCTTGATGACGAGGCTTTTGTTCACTCTGTGAAATCAGTCAGTTTTGGAAAGTACCTACAAAATCTGTAAATACGAGATCTATCCGTATGACAGTGTATGCTCATTCACTGTTTTTCTACTGTCTCTGGGTGTTTAACTGTGGTCCGAAGAGTCAGACTGGTAGATTTATAACCAGCTGGCCACCGATGCTGCCCTCTGTGATATGGATGGAGACTGGGCTCACTGCCGACCCTTAAAATATTTTATTTTTTTTTTGAGACAGAGTCTGGCTTTGTAGTTCAGGCTGGCTCTGAGCTCACTATGTAGCCCAGGCATGCCTTGAACTCAGCAATCCTCCTGCCTCTGCCTCCTGAGTGCTGGGATTATAGGCATGAGCCACCATGCCCGGCACTGTGGTATGTGGTATTGATGGCTGTGGGCGTGAGTTTCCACGCCCAGCATTGTATGTGGTTACTGGGGATAGAACTCAGGACCTTGTGCTTGTGAGGCAGGTGCCAGAACCACAGAGCTAACCCTCCGGCCCTCCTTAAAATATTTTAAAGCGAATACGACATTCTGGCAGAAGTAAAGTCTTTACACATGTGACCGCTTCATTGGTAATTTCACAGAAAGCACTTTTTTTTTCCTATTTAATTCAAGGCATTTTCTTTCAGGTGTAGTTAGCAAGAGTGATGGGAGATCAGTGTGGGCTCTTGTCTCAGTAGAGCGAGCACAGAGTCTGAGTCCAGAGCATCTCATTTGAATTCAGAATTCTGTTTCTTCATTCGTAAAATGGAGCAGCGGAAGCTACTCTGTAGAGTGTCACGAAAGTTAGGAGAGGCATAAGTAAGACAGCTAGTACAGTACCTGGGCTTGGAGAGTCTCACCTAGGTGCCCACCTCCTCGACTCCAAAAAGGTTGACCCTACTGTTGTTCAGTGTGTTCAAAATCCTACGTAGACATGTTCTTGATGCATAAGATGCAGGGGAGAACAAAGTGGCTAGATTATTATCTATTGCTTTCTGTACTTAATGTCATCAAGGCCCCTGAAGTTCCTCAGCCTGGAAATTGAGTATCTTTCCCCCTACCAATAGGGCTTTTCAGTTACTGTAACTTTCTGGGCTCACTTTTCATGTTTCTGGTGACTTGCTATATTTTGGTCATGAATTTTAATACCGCATTTCTCTGTAGGGCAAATAAACATGCGGCGACTCTTCCAGCCTTGCTGCTTGCCAGACCCAGAGACAGCAGGATCGAGAGCATCCCACTAGCTGGAACCCATGTGCAAGACGTAGTGCGGATGATAACAGGTGCATTGCAGGAAACATTTGTGAGTATCATTTATAAAAAGGATATTAATTTGAAATAAAACCTTGATCAGCTAGTACACGGTTTCCCAGCCTTTGGTGGCACAGGGCATCATGCTTTGTGGCCAAAGACTCTGGGTTGCTCTGGTTGGTAGTTCCTTGACGATTCAGCTAGCTCTTCTAGGCCAGGCCACAGGTTGCAAAGTACGTAATCTAGGGTGCAGCCCGTCATAAAACAAGTGTGTCGCCGAAGCTCAGGCCGCCAGGCTCTAGGTCTCTGCTTGATTTCTCACTGGCTGCCCCAGGCCTTTCTGCCCCTGAGTTTCCACATGTGTAAGATGGAGGTCATGGTTTCACCTGCTGCAAAGAGTTACAACGAGGCCTAAAGAAGGCACCGTGTGTACAGTGCTCTGTGTGTACTGTTTGGCCCATAGGAAATCCTCAACAAATGTTAGTGATCATTGTTATTTATATAGTTTAGATAGATACTGTCTAATGAAAGACCTTTTCTAACACTGTATAATAGTGGATTCAAGGGTACAATAGGTACAAACCAGATTCCGTCATTTCAGTTGTTTTCTATTAGACTTAGTTGGAATATCATCAATTTGGATTCCACACTACTAAAGGAGCACTGTTACCAGCTATACGTATTGAATGAGTATCCTCCTGTTTCTGTGCTTTTTATCTATATCTGAATGTCAGTACATTCAGGGCTCTAGTGAACGACTAGAGTCTTGTATAAGTCTCTTTGTAATCTTGATTCTGTTCCCTCTTTCCCTCCATCAGAGACATAGAGTCCTCATTGTGTTAACATTTTCAGGATGCACCTTTTGGAATTATTTACTGTACTGCTTTATCCTGTGGTACTGGAAGTTGAAGCCATGGCCTTCACACTGAGCTGTATTTTCAGCTCTTTTTTATTTTTTATTTTAAGTCAGGGTCTTGCTAAGTCTTTCAGTTGCCCAGGCTAGGTTCACGTAGGTGATCTTCCTGCCTCAGCCTTCCAGAACACTGGGGTTACAGGTGTGTACCACCATGCACAATTAACATCATTTTTTTTTTTTTGCTTTTGAGACAGGGTCTCGCTTTGTAGTTCAGGCTGGCCCTGAGCTCACTATGGTGCCTAGGCAAGCTGCTGTGAACTCAGCAATCCTCCTGTCTCTGCCTCCTGAGTGCTGGGATTACAGGCATGAGCCACCACATCTGGCATTGTGGTATGCGGTGTTGATTGTTGGTGGGTGTGTCTCCACGCCCAGCATTATATGTGGTTACCGGGGATGGAACTCAGGACCTTGTGCTTGCGAGGCAGGCACCGGAACCACTGAGCTAACCCTTCGGGCCCAATTAACATCATTTTTAATGACACTATTAGGTAAATATCCCCTTAACAGATACATCATATAGTAACATTAGAATTTCTCTCAGTTAATAGTGTAAATGATAAAAAGTGGAATCAACCATAATTTCTTAAAATTTAAACTTCATTATTTATTTCTCCAAACTTAGAATTATACATGTTTTTTATATTAAGGATATTTTTAGAAAAGAATATGATATACATATTGGTTTTTAATATCTGCATAATAGGGCCGGAGATTTAACTCAGTGGTTCTGGCGCCTGCCTTGTAAATGCAAGGTCCTGAGTTCGATCCCGGTAACCACATAGAATGCTGGGCGTGGTGACTCAGGCCCACCAGCAACCAATAGCACATACCACAGTGCCGGGAGTGGTGGCTCACACCTGTCATCCCAGCACTCGGGAGACAGAGACAGGAGGATTGCTGAGTTCATGGCAGCTTGCCTGGGCTACATAGTGAGCTCAGGGCCAGCCTGAACTACAAAGTGAGACCCTGTCTCAAAAAAAAAAAAAAAATCTGCATAATAATCTGTTATACTAATGTTCCATAATTTAACCTGTTTCTTCTTGATAGATGTTTGTCTTTTGTCCTACTCTTCCTTTTGACAGATAGAGGAATAAGCAGTGTTCATCACTGACCTTATACGAGTTCATATTCTAGTTAGTTGTCTTTTCCACCCATGCCCACAGCTGGCAACGCTGCCAGAGCTCCACCCTTCTGCTCTGCAGCCGTTTGCCTCTCGTGTCCCTGCATGTGGCCTGTGATACTGTACCGAGCCCTATGTACCGTGTCCTGATCAACTCTCTCCTGCTGTCACGCTGTTAACCCGAAAGGCCCGCTCCAGTGCAGACCTCCTTCTGGGAGGACCATGTTCTTTAAACGAGGCCCAGCTCTAATGTGACTTCAGGGAATGACCCCCAAGCTCCCTTACCTTGTTTTTTTTTTTTTTTTTTGAGACAGGGTCTTGCTTTATAGTTCAGGTTGGCCCTGAGCTCACTGTGTAGACCAGGCAAGCCTCGAACTCAGCAATCCTCCTGCCTCTGCCTCCTGAGTGCTGGGATGACAGGTGCGAGCCACCACGCCCGGCACTGTGGTGTGTGGTATTGATTGCTGGTGGGCGTGAGTCACCACGCCCAGCATTGTATGTGGTTACCGGGGATCTTGTGCTCAGGACCTTGTGCTTGTGAGGCAGGTGCCGGAACCCCTGAGCTAACCCTCCGGTCCCTAGACAGATTCTTTTACAAAGGTATTTTCTTAATTGTTACTATCTTTTTAATAGTAATAAGAGATAGATTAGATTTCCAATTTCTTATTAACTTTCAGTTATTTTAATCTTGAAATGAGACTGGCTTTTGGACATGTTTTAGTATGTCTTTAATTATTTCCAACATATCTGTAATGTTGGAAAAAGTAAAATTTAAAATGTGGTGGAGGTGTGAGTCATGAGGGGTAAAGAGAAAATGTGATGGTAGTGCCGGACGTGGTGGCTCACGCCTGTAATCCCAGCACTCGGGAGGCAGAGACAGGAGGATTGCTGAGTTCGAGGCTTGCCTGGGCTACATAGTGAGCTCAGGGCCAGCCTGAACTACAAAGTGAGACCCTGTCTCAAAAAGGAAAAAAAAAAATGTGATGGTAATAAAAAAGGGAAACAAAACTTATGTATTAGGGTGTGGAGAGTTGAGGGTTGGGTAGGGAAATGGAAAAAAATGAGAATTATATTGTGTTATATACTGATACAAATTCCCAATATTGAGTTTATGATATGATGTATATATACAATGTACCAATAAAGATAAAAATTAAAGAAAAAGTAAAATTAAATTTTAAGTAATCATAGGATCACTAAAGAAAAATTATATTTTTACTCAAATTTTATTAGAGTAAAAATATAACAAGAGTTTTTGTATAGGTTTGTTTGCTAATGTGACCTAGATTTTAGCATAAGAAATTAGGAGTATTACTTTATTCTCAAAATGTATTACTTAAAAAATTTATTAAGATGATGTAGGATTGAATAAGAAACTCCTGAGATTTAGTTATTAGTTAGCATGGTAAATCTCTACTTAAATGGAAATATATTTGAATTACATTTTCTGAACTCAAACTACATGCCTGAATTTAATGTTGCTTTCTGCTTTGTGCCTCATAATTTCCATTTTTTAAAATTTTGCTTTTTTGTTTTCTATGATTTGGTTTGTTTTGGTCCTTCTCTTACAACAGCCAGAAATCACTGTGGAAAATCTTCCCGCTTACTTCAGACTTCAGAAGCCATTTCTTATTTTGTTCAGTGATGGCCACATAGATCCTCAGCACAGAAAAGCAGTGCTGACTCTAGTGGAGCAGAAACGCTTGGACTCATTCACTCCTTGCTGGCTAAATCTGTAAGTCTGCTTTACTTTTTCTTATATGTAGGAGGCAACAAATGTATAATCATTATTATATTTTTCTTAGGAGGTGAAACTATAATTCTGATAGGGGTTGATATGAAATCAAATATGTTATCATGATATTTTAGTAACTAAATTCCTGCAGACGGGAATGTTTTGGCTGCATCTTGTTCTACAGTAAAAATTATAGTGGTATTTTGCATAATGTGTAATGTGCTACAATAGGAAAACTCTTTAACTGTTTTTTTTTGTAGGAATGTAATTATTTTTCATCTCTTTGATAAGAACCTCTTCTTTTTCCTAAGAAAAGATACAACTTGATTTGAAAAAGAAGTATTTCTAAAATAAGTATCCTCTGATAGGTAAATAAACAATTAGTTTTTGAGCTGACATGTGAACAGGTACTCTGTTAAGTTTTGAAAGAACCAATTGGTTATTTTAAACCTGTGCAGAGGAGCCTTTGGACTGTGTCACTACTAGGGGCTGCTTGGTTTTTTTCCTAGGACAAAGTGCTGTATTAAAAAGCTTTTTAAGAATCAGATTACTGGGCTGGAGATTTAGCTCAGTGGTTCCAGCGCCTGCCTCGCAAGCACAAGGTCCTGAGTTCGATCCCGGTGGCTCATGCCTGTAATCCCAGCACTTGGGAGGCAGAGGCAGGAGGATTGCTGAATTCCAGGCTTGCCTGGGCTACATAGTGAGCTCAGGGCCAGCCTGAACTACAAAGCACGACCCCCATCTTAAAAAAAAAAAAATCTGATTACATAATAATGTCATATAGAGTTTTTAAGATGTCTTTTCATAACAAACTTATTGACATGAGACTAAAAGTTTAATGTTCCGTAAACTATTACTTTCGTTGTTTAGTAAGAAAAAGATCTACTAATTAACATGTTCAATTTGTTTCTTCTCATAGCAAGAATACTCCTGTTGGGAGAGGAATCCTGCAGGCTTATTTTGGCATTCTGCCTTCCCTTCCTCTTCCGGTTTTGGTGAATCAGCATTCAGGTGGCCAAGTATTTGCATTTCCTTCAGACCAGTCTATAACTGAACAAAATCTTGCATCATGGCTTGAGAAATTAGAAGCAGGACTAGAAAATCATATCAGTAAGTTTTTTTTAAAAAACACACTATTTTGCATTTTCTTGCATAAATTTAAAACTTTAATTATAGCTAATGAATGCTAGAAAGATTGAATTATAATGTTTAGAAGTATCCTGAGAATTAATATGTTGAGAGCATTGTCCAGTATGGTATTGTGAGTTTTCAGTTGAAAACAGTTGTCTTACCTACTAAACAGTTCAATTGCCGGCTGAGGCCTCTTTCTTCTTTTGAATTTTAGCCCTTTAAATCTGTATTGCTTCTGTAGATTGTCAGTATATTCAGACATGCAATTTTTGTAGTTTATTCAGTTTAAAACGTTGTTATAGTGGGAACACGGACCTACTGAAACATGAATCCTCCATGCTACTTTTAGACAGCTTACAATTGTACATGTCACAAGATGATTCTCAGGTCACTTTCTTATGTGCACATCACTTCTTTTTTTCTGTAACTATAAGCAGTATATTGTTTTGTAGAAAGTGAGAACATTTTATGCAAAATTGATTCTAAGTATCCTAAAAACGAGTGTCTCCAATGGAAGCTCCATCTTAGTTTCTCCCTTGATATTATTATTACAGCTTTTGTTGATTGTGGGGTTGGCCATTACATCATAGGCCAGGTACTTAGTAGAAAGTTACTGGTACAATAAAAATAATAACGTTTGTTGAACATGTGCTTTTCTCCAGGCATGGCACTAAATATATTTCAGGGATTATGTGATTTAGTCTCATAACGACACAGGAGTTCAGGCTGTTGTCATTGTACTCTTTTTTTTTTTTTTGGATGAAAAAAATTGAGACAGACGTTAAGCAATTTGTCAAAGGTTATTCAGCTAATCAATAGTAGGGATTAGAGTAGGGATTCACACTGCACAGTCCTGCTCCAGCGTCCCTGCTCTGAACTCCATTGCTAGTCTCTCTGTGTAGTTTATAAACAGCTCAAAGAAGGAAGGGTTTGTTGTTACAGCTGCAGTGATCCATGGTCTGCAGTTTCTGGTCCATGGTCCACCAGCCCGTTGGGCCTGTGGTGAGGCAGAATATCATGGTGGAAGTGAATGGTAGAGCGAAGCTGGGAAACAGAGCCAGGAAGGAGCAAAGCAGAGGCAAAATACAGTCCCCAACGTCATGCCTCCTTACCCACTCTCCCTTGCTAGGAATGCTGTCAGATTACGTATGCGATTGTGGCTTGTGTCTGGATGTCCCCCAGAAGCCTAATGCTGCACTCACAGGTGGGGCTTTTCAGAGGGGGCAGGATGGGTGCTGTGTCAATATGGATTAAAGGTGCGCTAACTAAATTAGCCACTGATTGGTGTCGCATAAATCTAGGTGTGGATAAAGGAAAGGCCCACTGGCTATGGGTCTCATCATCCAGTAAGCGTGTGCCGTGAGTGAAGTAAATGTCCGGAAGGCTTGCCGCTTCCTGCTTGCCACATGGCGGACTGTTTCCCCTTTACAGTTGTGCTCTGCTGTGCTGCTCTGCCTCGGAGCTGCCCTAGGAGGGTCTGAAATCTCTACAAACTGTGAGATAAAGGAAACTGTTATTCCCTTAACTTGTGAGTGTTGGCTATTATGTCTCAGCAATAAGACAGGTAACTAAGATTTACCACTGGATTGATTAATCCATTCATCCCCTTATGAAGTTAGACCCCTCAGGATCCATCGTGATTCCACTGGCCTACCTTTAAGTATGAGGACTTGGAGGGACATTTAGACACAAACTATAACGTCAAATGTATAATTTTCCTTTTTTTCCCCTTTTTTTTGTTTTTTGGTTTTTTTTTTTTTGAGACAGTGTCTCCCTTTGTAGTTCAGGCTGGTCCTGAGCTCACTATGTAGCCCAGGCAAGCCTCGAACTCAGCAATCCTCCTGTCTCTGCCTCCCGAGTGCTGGGATTACAGGTGTGAGCCACCCCACCTGGCTTCCTTTTTTTTAAAATTGATTTTCTAACCAAGTAATTGAAATTGTCTCTGTGGTCACAGGTACTGTTGGGGTAATCACGTTTGCAGTGATTTTATTTAAAATATGTAGTTTCTGTCTAATCTATATACACAAATGTTTGAGGGAAGTATTTATGTTTAATGAAATAATAGTCTCATAAGTATTTTATACTTAAATAACTATAATGACAGCTAACAAAGTGAGTTTTATTATTTTATGTAATCCATATGCAAAGCCTATTTTCTAATAAGAAAGTAAGTACCACTATATTATTTTAGTAAATTTAATAAAAGCTAACCTCTCTAAAATGCTTACAAGGTATCTGCCACATTGCTTAGTGACTTATCATTAATTATCATTTAATTCTCACAAGAATCATGTGAAAAGTTACCCATAAAAAAGTGAAATAACTACTTCAAAGTCATAATTAACCAGCAAATGAGGAAGCTTGGATTCCAGCCTGATATTTTGAAGTCACGTAGCTTCGTTCTTTTTACTAAACATTGCTTTGGCTAAATGAAATTTTTTTTTTTTTTTTTGAGACAGGGTCTCACTTTGTAGTTCAGGCTAGCTCTGAGCTCACTATGTAGCCCAGGCAAGCCTCGAACTCAGCAATCCTCCTGCCTCTGCCTCCTAAGTGCTGGGATTACAAGCGTGAGCCACCATGCCCGGCTGGCTAAATGAATTTTATTTCCTTGTCAAAATATTGCTGGAGTTTGAAATAAAAATTGCTTTGAATCTGTAGATTTCTTTGGGTAATATAGACCTTTTTAGATCCCATAAGCAGAGATATTTTTCTTCAGTTTCTTCCCATAAATATTTTATGGTGTTCAGTACATGGATTTTTTTCTTTTCCCTAGCTAAATTTATTTTTAACTCTTTTATTTTATAGTGCTATTCAAATTTTCCTTTTGTTGGTTTATAGTTAGCATGTAAAAGCTATTGATTGTCATATCAATTTGGTATCCTGCAACATTACTGAGTTTATTTATCGTGAGAGTCTTGTGGTGGAAACTTTAGAGTTTTCTGAAAAAAAAATCATATTTTCTGTAAATAAAAAGTTTATTTAATTTCCAATTTGGACAGAACCAGAATTTTGAAATAAGAGATCTTGCTCAGAATTTATGGCCCTAGCTTCTGACATAATCTCTACTTTTCTGAAAGTATAGAAATTTATATTAGTATGGGTGGCATATGTTAATTTATATTTGTGTACTAGACATTTATGTACAGTTGAGGTAATAACAGACCTGTGCAGTCCATACCTACATGAACTATAATTTAAATACATGAACTCATGACAATACAGATCATTAGTCTACCAGGCAAGTAGTGTGAAATTTAATATAACAACGAGTCTCGTAAGATGTACAAAAATTTTGTTATGTATCAGATTGTTTAATCTTCTGAAATGACTCATAAGAAATAGTTGTATTTTAAGATTTGAGTAGGGGGCCAGAGATTTAGCTCAGTGGTTCCAGCACCTGCCTAGCAAGCACAAGGTCCCTGGTTCAATCCTTGCTAACTACATACAGCAATACCTGGTGTGGTGACTCATGCCCACCAGAATCAGTACCACATACCACAATGCCGGGCTTGGTGGCTCACGCCTGTCATCCCAGCACTTGGGAGGCAGAGGCAGGAGGATTGCTAAGTTGGATGCTTGCCTGGGCTACATAGTGAGTTTAGGGCCAGCCTGAACTACAAAGTGAGACCTTGTCTCAAAAAAAAAAAAAAAGATTTGAGTAGGGAGGGAAGTAGGAGACTTTTCATTCTAATTCGTACCTGTTTATGCGATGTAGTGTTATTTTTTAAAAAGCTAACAAGTTAACAGAGCTAATGGTAGGTCCTTTTTTCCCCATCAATATTTATCTCTGTAGAAAATAACTGTAAAGTAAAAAGAAATAGCTAGTAATGATAAATTGTTAGGATTTCTATTGATACATTTTTCAGAACATAATTATACTCACTGTAGGGAGTTGAGACAAATATATCTGGTTTCCGAATGATACCAATAATACCTAGCTTTGCTTAGAGAAGTAAAACTAAAATCTTCATGCCTACAAGTATGTATTTCAAAATAAAACATTTCTGGCATATTCATGTGATAATTTTATAGATGTTAATCGTTAACCTTTGGTTGTGTCTTGCAGCGATTTTATCTGCTCAGGAATGGAAACCTCCTCTTCCAGCGTATGACTTTCTAACTATGATGGATGCTGCCATGTCCAAACATAGCAGTAGGAAAGCTCCTGGGTGTAGGAAGGAAGCAGATGTGCAGGAGAATGATAAGGAGCAACCCGAAGGGAGACCGGCCCTCAGAAAAGAGCCAGCTGAAACACTGAGAATAAAGCATTGGAATAGAAATAACTGGTTCAAAGAAACAGAAAAACCTCTTAGGCCTCATACAGAGTTATGATGCTCAAAAGTGAGCTACTTTCTTGGGGTTGTGATTTAAGAGATGAAATTCATTTTAAAAATGTATCTCACAGGCTGGAGGGTTAGCTCAGTGGTTCCAGCACCTGCCTCGCAAGCGCAAGGTCCGAGTTCGATCCCCGGTAACCACATACAATGCTGGGCGTGGAGACTCACACACACCAGCCATCAATACCACACACCACAGTGCCAGGCATGGTGGCTCACGCCTGTCATCCCAGCACTCGGGAGGCAGAGACAGGAGGATTGCTGAGTTCGAGGCTTGCCTGGGCACCATAGTGAGCTCAGGGCCAGCCTGAACTACAAAGTGAGACCTTGTCTCAAAAATAAAAAAAATTACTTTTTTGACATTTCCTTTCCTTTGTTTTATATCAACCCTTAAAATAAGACAGATTTATACTTAGTACCATTTTACATAACAGAAATTTACAAAATGATGAAAGATACCATTTCACAAATTCAGGAAGCTTCTAAATAAACAGGTTATCGCTTCTCGGCCTTTTGGCTAAGATCAAGTGTAAATAAACAGGTTAAGTAAATATGAATCCATACTTGACACACAAACTGCCAACATTAAAGGCAAATAAAATCTTAAAAAGTGAAGAGTCAAAAAAGATTTTTAAAGAAGTGACAGTTTGAAACAGCTGAGCCAAAAGACAGTGCAGTGATTTCAGTAGGCAGAAAGAAAAAAGATGGTGGCATAGAATTTTATATTCAGCGAAAATATTTTTTCAAGAAAGAAAATAGAATAAAGACATTGTAGTATAGCCAAAACACAGTTGCTGTCAACAAAGAATTTTTGGGACATACACTTCCTGTGGAAGGAAAGAGAACACAAAGCGAAAGGGAATGAAGAGCTACCATGGTCTGGCTCTCCATCAGATCTCACCGAGAACCTCCTCTCCATCGTGGGGTATTAAAAGGTAAATGACAGACACTGTGAAACAGGAGGAAAGTGTTCAAAAGGAAAAGGGGATAGGGATAAATAAGGTAGGGACAGAAAAAATCTGATGGTTATAAAAAAAGAAAGCTTATGTATATAGGGGGTGTGGGGTGTGGGGAGGGTAGGGGAACGGCAAACAATAAGAATCAAGATGTGTCATGTATAGCATAATGTATGTATAAAATGTACCAATAAAGGTAATCTCACCAAAAAGAAAAAAAGGCAGAAGTGATTGAGTCATGAACATTCTGCCCTCATGAATGGCTTAATCCATTCATGGGTGTGTGGACTCGTGGATTAGTGGGTTATCACAGGAGTGGCTCTGTTATAAAAGTGAGCTCTTATTTTCTGTGGTTAACGTACATTTTGCATCTTTGCAGATACTGGCACCGAGTTCTGGACTTCAGAACCCTAAGCTGACTTAGCTGGGGCTCAGCTATAGCTAGAGAAAATGCACCAAGACTTGAACAAAGTGGTAAATGTGTGGATCAGTCTGAATGACTGTTGTTAGTATAAGACAAAGCCCTGAAGGGTTTTAAAAAGCAAGCCATGAAATCAACATATATAATGACCGTGTAGGAAAAAGGATTAATTATATGCTCTTAATTTCCCTCCAAAAAGGATAAAGTTGCAGATTAATTTCAGGTTTCAATAAATATGAGTTACGCAATTTTTAGGTATTCACTTAAATAAGTGAAAACTCAAACTGGGGAAAATTTTCAGGTACAAAAAAATGAGACAAAAGAAAGCAAGGAGGGCCGGAGGGTTAGCTCAGTGGTTCCGGCGCCTGCCTCGCAAGCGCGAGGTCCTGAGTTCGATCCCCAGTAACCACATACAATGCTGGGCGTGGAGACTCACGCCTACCAACAATCAATACCACATACCACAGTGCCGGGCGTGGTGGCTCACACCTGTAATCCCAGCACTCGGGAGGCAGAGACAGGAGGATTGCTGAGTTCAAGGCTTGCCTGGGCTCCATAGTGAGCTCAGGGCCAGCCTGAACTGCAAAGCGAGACCCTGTCTCAAAAAAAAAAAAAAAAAAAAAAGGAAAGGATTAACTGAAATGGAACAGATAAGGCAAATAACAAAATAAAAGCAATTTAATATAAGTTATTAGTGAATACATGCAGATAGATCAAGTGTTATAATTAAAACTTTGCCAGGCATGATTTTGAAAGTCAGTTATATAGCATTTACAAGGAGTTCATGTTAAATGTACAAAAAATGAAAAGTAAAAGGATACAAAAAAGATATGTCATGCAATTTTGTAAGAAAAAGCTACTCAGATAAGCCTTGTCAGGTAATATGTAAAGTCAGAAACTGTTATTAAAGATAGTCACATGACAATATTCAGTTCAACAGTAAGTTACAACAGCTGGAAATATTAATGTATCAAGTTTATGAAGTAAAAGTAGCAGGCAAGTCATTAGATTTTTAAATAACTAATTGAGGAAGTTTCTGAAGATTTAAACTATCATTAATCAAATTGACTTTGCTGAATACGCATTCTTTCCAGGCTCACAGAAAATTTATGAAAGTTGACATATGTGGCACTGTAAAGCAAGTCTCAGTAATTGCTAAAGGATTAAAATCATAACATGCTCTCTGACCATGATGTAATGAATCCAGAAATCAATAATGAAATGACAACAACATGTGGAATTATGAGCCAGGCATACAGCTTACAAGCAGTGAATTCTTGTGATAAACACCTGCACATCATGTTGCATATTGATGATGAAACTGGGAATTAAATCTGAGTCTCCTTCACATGGATTTAGTGAGGTGGTAACATAAGACTTTCCGCTTGAAAAATAATTCTTTCTGCTTGAAAAATGTATATATCGTATGTAAATATGTTATACATATACATCTAACAACACACTTATGGCCTAGGACTGGTTATAGAATAAGCATATAATTCAGATATTTCTTTCACTTAGTGTTTATCAATGTTCTAACACTTCACGGGTGAGGCTGTAATTTCACATCCTCCAAAATTTTGCCTTGTTGTTTTTTTTTTTTTCACTAAGCTATGATAACAGAAGCCTATTCAAGATTACTTTAGATAACCTGGGGTCAGCTTCTTCTATAGGCTAAAGAACTCTAAAAAAACAAATGCAGAATCTGGAGTCAAGTGAAATACTCCAGACAGCCATCTTGATTGAGAATGGGCAAAATTTCACGTCAGCTTTGTAATCCAGTAAAGCACTCATTTCCTCTAGTGTTAAAGGCAACCTGGATTTTCTGTTTCTCATGGGACTGTCTTGTACATTTATGAAGACTACTCTTGAGGAATTAATTTTCTTCACATTAAACTTGTTTCCTTGTTTGAGATACAGCATAACGGGCTACCCAGTTCTTAGTGTCATGAAATTGCTTTGGAATGCTTTATTATACTGAAAGTAATGCATTTAAACCGTTTTCCCTAAGTTATCAGGATAGGACTCTAAGGGCATGCCAGTGCTACTGGTCTTGATAAGCAATCTGCCCTCATGAATGGCTTAATCCATGGGTGTGACGACCTGTGAATCCCTACAGAGATGTTATAAGAAGCTAAGATCATGATTGTTGCCAAAGATACTTAAATAGGGCATGGTTATTGGAAGATGTTCTCTGCAAGTGCAGTCTAATAAAATAAATTTTTATTTGGTAATCAGAATTGAGAACAGTAAACCCAGAGACATTTGGAAACTCAAGCGTGTACAGCATACTGGGTAGAGAAGGGATTTTTGGATTCAGACAGAAGAATCTTTCAGTCTCCAATCTCTAGCCATGTGGTAATTAATTTACAATTTAATTTATTCCTTGGTGAAAATACTGCTCACCACACAGTGTTGAGGCTTAAACAGAGGTGTGTGTTAGATATTGTCACCTTAAAGATTATTTCCTCTGTTGGAAAGATTTTAATTTTGGACAGTAATGAATTCTGGTAATAAACATTTGAAATACATAGTACATTTGTAAAATGGAGATTGATATAAAAATGCAATAACTAGTTTTACTTCTTTCTAACTCTGATTATAGAGTCAAATGGTACCAATTTAGTTTCCATTTGACTTTTTTAAATATTTCACTTCTTTTTTCTTTATGAAGTTCATAATACCTATATTAAAATACAATTTTAAAAATTCAATTTTTTTTTTGCTGTATAACATTAAGCTCTGTGTGTTGAGAACTTCATCCATGTTTAGTACACCGAGGTGAGGAGAGGTTGCAACGGAAGAATCTTTTCCATTTTATCATGAGTGTAGTCCGTGGTTGCTTTCTGGACTGTAAAACTTAGCAGGCATTTAGGTTTGTACTTACACTGCAGTGCCGGTGTTTGTGACTGCCACACTGAGCCGGGGGCTAAGGAGAGTCGCCTCCCTCGTGGGACCGGGCAGCACTGGCCACGACTGCAGGCGTGGACGTGGTGTCAGCTGTGAGTCCCTTAGCTCCGTGTGGCCGGTGACCCAGCCATGGCTGAAGCGCGTGGGGTTTTGTTTTACTTAAGTGAGAAGAAAACTGCTGATCACGTTGGTCGCACAGCATTAGCAGTGCCCGGGTTCCTTTGTTTCTCCATCTGTAGCGAAGTGGCTTGTGTCCACTTACTCATAAGATGCTTGCAGAAGCTCAAGTATCTGCATGTCCTT
>PVIC010034734.1:0-11874 GCA_004025085.1 Thryonomys swinderianus | reverse complement strand
TAACTTGCGGGTATCAGGTATTTTGTATCAGCAACGAGAAAGTAACTAAGATACTTTCACAGCTGGAGTCAGTCTCATTCACCTGGGTAGCTCCCACAGTGTACAAAGCAGAGACTACCCACAGGCAGTTCAGGGAGTATTTATTCATAACCCAAGGGGATCAACAGATGAACACAAGCTAGGGCCAAGTAACCATTGTCTGCCTCTTAGCCTGTGATTCATTAGTCCTCCCTAGAGCCCCTCAAGCCCAAGACCTGATATGTCTCACTTCTGAGGCAGCCAGTCCCGCTCCAGAACAACATTGACTCTCCATGATGCCAGCAGCCAGGCTCAGCATGTTTGCTCAGAACTGATTTACCTTGGAGCTTGGGCTGTATTGAATGGATGATGTAAGTGAGGGAGGATGGAGAATTCGAGGCAGAAAATAGGCAGCATTATTTGGAACCAAAGGGATCCACTCCTTGCCTCCCTATGGCTGAACAAGGCAAGGCAAGGATGCTCAGCGTGGGAGTATGTTGTCTCTGATTGATTCAGCCTGCTGGGTGATCCTTTTCCCGCCATTTCGGGGCTTGATGAGTGACTCTGCAGCTGGAGCCACTAGCCCTCCAGAGCACGTAGCTGGATATCCACCTGACATTGTGCAGAACCACTGGGATGAGGGTGAACAATGACATCGTGCAGAGCTAAAACTTTTATCTTGCCCACAAGGAGCCAAACCATTTGTGAAGCTACCATTTCCATCAACCAACATTTATTGACACAGTTGGCAAAAGACCATAGTTTAGATACTGGCTCGTGTACTCTAATCCCTGCACATACAGAAACGGATGTGTGTGTGTGTGTGTGTGTGTGCATGTGTGTGTGCACATGCACGCACACACACACCTAGATTGTAGCACATTTGGGGTAACCCAGTACATCAAATAGAGGGCACATAGAGGACCCCAGTATTCATTAAACAAACCTGGATTTCCACTTGTTGTTGATTAATTACATCTATTGTTTTGTTTACTACCTCCTCAGTGGACAAAAGGCTTTCTCAGGGCAGAGATTAATCCTTTAAATTAAGCCATAAAGCAAAGAATCTTGAAAATACTTTAAGAGTCTCTCTGAAGACAGTGTGATTATTGGGAGCCATGGAATTGGGAATTGTTCTTAACTGCATTTGTCAAAGCAACGATGCTTCTATCCTCCACACTAATAGAGGACAGATACAAATGAGGAAAAAGAAAAGGAAAATTAGCCTTTTAAGAAAACTTTCCATCTTCTTATTAGTTAGATTCACACAAGTAGTTAGGAATGGTGTAAGTTTCTACCCTCAGTTATCCTCTGTCTAATAGAACTTTGTAAATATATGCTGATAGCAAACAAAGATGGGTTTTGGTTTCTCAAGTATTGAAGCTTGAACATAAAACCCTGTTCTTCTCCTGAGCCATATGACAATAACCCTTGCCCTGTGGAACTGCAGTGCAGGTCGTGTTGAACCATAGAACAAGACCTGGGCAGGTGATGGCCTGAAGAAATCTAAGAGGTATCTTTGAGATTATAGTCACGCCCAGTTAGATATTTACCCTGACAGTTTCCCAACAGTTGCCAGTGATGTCAGTGAGGAAGCAGCTCTTGTTTTTAATTTGTATCCTGCACCATAAGAGCTAAAAGCAGTGTGGTATTATCCACAAAAAAATGGAGGAGAGAGCCAGACCATCTCAGACTGTGTCCCCGTGACCCATCCATTGTGCTAGCTTTGGTTTGGGACAGACAAGCAACCTTCGTCTGGAGCTCAGAACACAACACGTTGGGCAGGAGAGAGAGTGAAGGATGAGTGAATGTTTTGCTCAGGAACCCAGTGTACTGCCCAGCACAGCAAGGGTGCACAGCGTGTGCTCTTGGGGGCACGCGTGACGGGTGGGTGAATGAATGAATTCCTCATCAAGCTCCCACGGAGCACCGGAATGAGTGTGCTCTCCTTTGTCACACGTGTACCCTTCCTCTCTGTCCTCAGAAAGAGAGAGATGGTAAAAAGCGATGCCCAGAGACTTCTCGGAAGAAGGGCAGTATGAACAGAAAAACATGAATTCACCTAAAGATCTCTTCCAGAAGCAGCCCCTGGAGATCCCCTTCCCTAATCACCACGTGCTGCTGCTCACTGTTAACGCCAGCTCAGTCCAGCTGTCTGTCCCACCTCTCAGCAAAGCCTATTTACTAGGCCCATTTGCAAGTCTAAAACATAATCACTGGCTTTCTTCTTGGAATATTAATATATGCCAATAAGACTTCCCAAAGCCAGGCTGGAGCCCCTTGCTGGATTAGCTGGGCACAGTCCTGCCTCTCTCCTCCCACACTGATGCTTCTCAGCATGAGAAAGCCACAGATAAGGCAGAAATGGAAATCAGGCAAAGACCTGGGCTAAGGCAGAGACACTTCTGCTGGGGAGAAGCAAGGTCAGACTGGCCTTGACGGAGAAGTCTGGGCTTAGACAGAAAGACTGAGGTCAGTTTCAGTGGAGAGGGCTTCAGAAGAGCCTCCTCGTCCGGCTGCTCTTTGTTCTACCCAACACAGTGTCCGCTCACAGTGTCCACAGCTCTGCTGGCAGGTCTGAGATCCGGGAGCTCCCTTGGCTTAGTGGACAGTCTGGCTCACAGAGGGATTTAACAGAAGGTCAGGGAACAAGAACAGCTCTAAACAGATGACTAAGGCAGAGTCCACTTCACTGTCGTGTCCTAGAGCAGGCTGGTCTTTTCCTGCAGTCGGTACCTACCAAGCAGCTGGTACACGGCAGGCACTGTGCTGGGTGCTGAAAACCCACCAAAGAACAAAACAAAAGTGGCTCCTGCACTCTTCGACTTCACAGTCCTGGGGAAAACAGGTAGAAGCAAGAAGGAAACTACAGTGGCTTATAAGTGTTCTCCTAGGACTTAGATCAAGGACACCCAGATTTGAAGAAGGAGCAGGAGCTAGCAGGCAGAGGAGGCGGCATGTGCAAAGGCCAAAAGGCAGAGACCAACATGTCAGCATTCGGATCGGCAAATCCCAACTTATCTCCTCTCTCCTACATGGCAACACGCTTGGGTATAAAGGAAGGGGAGCCGACCACTCCTGAGATACTACTTTCACATCCTACGTTCAAAAAGGACTTGGGGCTTTATTGCCTGGTTCTCGGAAAGACTTGGAGATCAGCAGAACAAGTAAGATCACCCTCCTCGTAATGGGTGAGGAAACTGAGAGGTCATCAGTAACACCTGATTGGTACAGTGACACCTAGAACCACCGCTTCTCCCAGTGCTAAAGCTTTTTCAGAGATTAGACGATAATCAGCAGAAGAAAAGCTGCTGGGGCGTCCTACAGGTGAGCACACCTGTGGGTCAGAAACTTGCTCATTGTCACACGCGCAGCCACCACCCAGTGAACAACAGCCCAGGTCTGCATGTCTTTTTACTGAACTCTCTACTCTGAACAGGAGTGTATGCCAAGGGCTACCCAAGAGACCACGTAGCCAGAGAAAGAGAGAGGGACTCTCAGGAGCATTCTGCTCGGATGCTGGGGTGGTCACGAAAACCCTTAAAATACGTAACACCGAGGCTAGCCTGAGCGGGATGTAGGCATACTTCAAGCCACTAGCAACACAGAGAGGTGACAGAATTCCAAACTCTGCTTTGTTTTCTCATCTCTGCTGGCCCTCATCTGTCAGACTGAGTCCTGTGGCATCTCAGGGAGCAGCAGTTATGGAACCAGTCTGGTCCCACCAGCGGCTTCCAGAAGCGAGGCCCGCCCTGCTGTGGGATAGCATGCTCTCCTCTTGCCCTAGGGCAGGACTCGGCTCTCCCCAACGTGCTTCTCGAACAGGAAAATAAATATTCGTACTTGGAGCAGTGGCAGCTGACAGGGCCTTCCACGCGAGGGCCATTCTGCCCTGTGCCCTGTTCCTGAATCCCTTCTCTACCTACAGTTTCTCTTCTGGGGAAGGGGAAGAGGCAGAGGGGAGCAGTGCTTGAAGGCGGACACTATTCTTTTCTTAACGGGTTCTTTGTTGCTGTTCTTTCCATCTTCCTCTGCACATTGAGAGCCCCTGCGGAGCGGTTCGGGCTGCTCGGTGCCATGGAGACAATTGTGCTATCAAAGGGAGAGGATTATGGCTCCAGTGGGGAGGGAGGAGCAAGAGCCCCCGCCAAGCAAGCCGGCAAGTGACAGGAGAAGATGACAAGTCACTTAGGTCCCAGATTGAGAGCCCGGTGGCCGACTGTGAGACGCAGGGACAGCCTTGTCGCTTCTGAAGGGTTGTCGGTGTCACGGGAAACACGACGTCTTTAACAGGGAGCTGCCCCCTTGAAGTGGGGGACGCCTGAATCACAGGATATGCTGGGGGGGGGCAGTAGAGGATAAAAGCAAGCGGGTGCAGGAAGGCTGACCCCAGCAACACAGCACCGGGAGAGGAGGGACGGGAGAGGAGGGACAGGATAGCGGGCCTTGGGAAGAAGAGGACAGGTGCGTCTGCAGCCAGCACAGGAGGATAAACCCTGCCGAAGAAGAGGAAGGAGCCCAGGAGCCCCAGGAGCTCTTTCCGGAGAAGGTTCGGGTGCCCCTGCATGGAGAAAGGACTCAGGAAGCAAGGGCTTTACATAGTCGTGGTCCCCAGGATGTTCCCAAGAGCTCGGTCACCCTGGATAGAGCATGAGCTCGTTGTGTGCCCAACACCTTGCCAAATGGCTTGTAGGACCCCGCAAAATAATAGACATACCCCCGCCTCACAGCGATCATCTGCGGACTCACACACGGACTGTGCATAAGCGCCTGGGGAGTGGGCAGCAAGGGGCGTCTAGGCTGGAGGGCGCCCCTCAGGAAACCTGGCAGCGGGAAAGAAGTCAGCGTAGAGGATGGAAGCAATGCACTGAATTTTCCCGGAGCTCGGGTTCCCCCTCTGTAAAGTGGAGCACCTTGCTCTCCCTGAAGGGAGTGCTCCCTGATATCCCCATCTCTCAGGCTGGAGGTAACTCAGGGCACGACGTGTTGCCAAACAGCAAGAGAAAGGAAGCCAAAGTGGTATCTTCAAGGCTGCTCGTGATATTTCAAAAAAAAAAAAAATCTTTATCCCATCCTACCCCACCCAGAACAAATAGGGGAGACACATTTTCTGGGCTCTCCTGACACAGCTAATGGATATCAGATGGGAGCGTCCGCATAGCAAATAGGAACCTAATCTATCCCCTCGTTCAGCCAAATGGAAACAGCAGGATATCCGTGGCTGAGCCTCTAGCTTCTGGCGGGGGACACGTAGAAGGAAAATGGAAACAGATTACAGTCAGTCTGATATCCAAATAACAAATAGGTATCCTGGAGAGAAATTTGTTTTATTGATGTTCGGGAAGAGATCCACTGATTTCCTTGTCTGTTCTGGCTTGCTACTTTAATTGAGGAAGGTGCTAGTTAAAAGCTAAAGGAGAAATAAAAGGGAAGAGGGGCCCCGTGGCGGGCACCCATCTGTGCCCACACACACTCACTCCTCCCTCCGCACACGCCCCCACACTTGCTCTGCGGTGGCCTCCCTGCCTGACACGCTGGTGTCAGTTGGCACTGGCCGCTGAATGGGCACAGCTCATTTTCCTTGATGGATGTTCTAGGCCTTCGGGGCAGATAGATTTCAGGGAAATGGATCAGGCAGTGCTGGAGTCTGCGTTCTGAGGGCATCAGGTTTCTATAGGAAGAGCTGAGATGTGTCCCAGATCAAGGCAGAGACAAGTTGTGCCAACCGAGGGGCCAGGGAGGGGCCAATGGCCTTAACAGCGACCCTCAGAAATATTCTACCTTGCACTCCAAAAACCAGAGGGAGGAAGAAATGAAGCAAACTTAGGGAATAAAGGTAAACTACCCCCGTTTACCCCAAAGGAAGATGTATGAAAGGGCCGGGGAGCGGATAAGGCAATAGTCTTGTATTGGGTCCAGCAGCGAGTTATTATCAGGACCACAGTGTACCTCAGAAGATGCCAGGTAGGGGGAGGGATTTTTTTTTTGGTACCATAAATATGGTTTATAGGCTTTGCTTTATCTTTATGGCAGATCCGATAAATAATTTACTGGTCAGTAAAAGATCAAAGTAACTGCTAGAACTGCAACCTGAAACATCAAAACTTCTAATGTTTATATGGAAGCTATACCAACCCTGCAAATTTACGGCTTGTTGGGATACGTTTATGGTTGTGCTCCCCAGGCCCCAAGAGGCAGAAATTTTAAGAAAACAAAATAAACAAAACACTTGGCCAAACAGACACAGGAACAGACATAATAAGGACAAAGCTGGGGCAGCGGGTGACACCATGGGAGCTGGCACTGTAAATACGGGACGTGGCTGTGCACCCAGGCCCGCCTATTCGTGTCATCTGCCACAGAGAACTCTCAGGAGGGATGTGGACATTTCTAAAACCAACAATGTGTGTGCGGTTAACCTTCTGAGAAGTCACTGGAGAGAAACCCAAGATCTGTTGAGCGAGCAATGAACAGCCCCAAATCTAATCAGGGGAACATAAGCATTTTCCCAAGGAAGACTGAACGTGATCGCAGCTGAGGGACTGGTAATCTCTGAAAAGGAGACTGGAATACTTAAGCTTGACCCCAGAGCTTGGGCTTCCTGTCCACACTCTGCTTCCTCGACCCTGAAGAGCAGCTGCTTCTTGCCACTCTTGGTCCTCAGCATATGCACAGAGCTGTGGGTCTGGGAAGGAGGCCTGAGCCTTAAGCTGGGTGAATGCCAAGGTCCCGGTAGGAGGAAGGCCAGAGTAGGCCTACCTAAAGCACAAGCCCCATCCAAGGACACTGCTTCCTAGGTCTTCGAATGGAAGTTGCCCAAAGAGCAGGTCTTCACTGGGATTCATTCCGTCTCCGATGTGGTTCATTGAGCAGTGACTAACAGGGAGGGCCATGGAGTGTTAGGAATATTCTAGCCGGGCGTGGTGGCTCACGCCTGTAATCCCAGCACTCAGGAGGCAGAGACAGGAAGATTGCTGAGTTTGAGGCTTGCCTGAGCTACATAGTGAGCTCAGAACCAGACTGAACTACAAAGCGAGACCCTGTCTCAGAAAAAAAAAAAAAAAAAGAATATTCTAGGCTCTAGAAAGTGAAGGTGCAGCAGTGACAAGGGAGCCAATTCATTCATGGGACCATACCATGCCCTCTCTCAGGCCCAAGTCTATGTTCATTTTAGGACCATTCTTTCACTTTCCTATAGTCTTGGTATGGAGGGGTGCTACAAATAGCAGATAGAAGTCATCTGTCAACTGGAAAGAAATACCTTTTTTTTTTGAGACAGGGTCTCGCTTTGTAATTCAGGCTGGCCCTGAGCTCACTATGTAGCCCAGGCAAGCCTCACGCTCAGCAATCCTCCTGCCTCTGCCTCCCAAATCCTGGGATTACAGGCATGAGCCACCACACCCAGCACTGGTTTGTGGTACTGATTGCTGGTAGGAGTGAGTCACCACACCGGTATTATAGTATGTGGTTACCAGAGATCAAACTCAGGACCTTGCCCTTGCTAGGCAGGTGCCGGAACCACTGAATTAAATCTCTAGCCCGAGGAATACCCTTTCTGTAAACTATTCCTTTGACATTCTTCATCAGTCTCTTACAAGTCTGGTTAGCACAAGTCTTCTGAAGTCAACTCTGAACACCATCATCTCTCCCTACACTTTGTAGTTCATGCTGGCCCTGAGCTCACTACATAGACCAAGCAAGCCTTGAACTCAGCAATCCTCCTGCCTCTGCCTCCCGAGTGCTGGGATTACAGGCATAAGCCACCACGCCCCAGCACTGTGGTATGTGGTATTGATTGCTGGTGGGCTTGAGTCTCCATGCCCAGCATTGTATGTGGCCACCGGGGATTGAACTCAGGACCTTGCGCTTGCGAGGCAGGCGCCAGAACCACTGAGCTAAATCTCTGGCCCTCACCCTACACTTTTAACAGGGCTACATATAACATTTGGCGTGGGATGTGCCTTCCTTGTGGGATCAGCTTGATCATTGTAGGAAGTGTTCCATGGACCGGTGACAGTCAGTAGTGGTCCTCAGTCACTGAGACAACCAGAATCCCACACGTTTCTAAGCACTACCTCTCCAGTGCCCTTTGTGCCTCCCAGTTGATAGCCATGCTCCAGCTAACACTGGGGAAGGAGCATATGGTGTTGGACAGAAAAGATGAGGAGTGTATCAGTCAATGATTACTAGAGAAACAGATGTAACACAGGACACACAGATATGTATGAATTTACAGTGGCCACCCACAGAATCGAATAGGGAAGACTGCAGAGGGCCCGTCTGCACACTGGAGACAGAGGATTCAGACGAACTCCTGGAGCTCACTACAGGGTCCCACGCGAGTATCAGGAGGCCGACGAACTGGTGACAGAAGACTGAAGCGTCTACACCAGAGAGCTAAAGGATCCACACCTGACACCGCAGAATCTGTGCTGGAGACAGGGCACGAGGTCTAAGGTGAAGAAGACCGGAGCTCCTCTGAAGGGATAGAGGCTGATCCATCCTTCCTCATTTCTCCTTTATATCAACCAGGCAACCAGCTAGCACTGTCTCCTAGGCAGATCCTCCACACCCTAAGGTGTGGAATTTGTTGGACAGATTTAGTTAAACTTTTCTTAACCAACCTCTCAAGGTGACACAAGCAATCAACAATCACCAGAGATATGTGGACACATAAAAGAGTAACAGAAATGAAGAAAGGAGAGGGCCCTGGAAGCCCAGCCGAGACAGTGTAGGACAAAGCACCACTCTCCTGTAAGATTCAGCTGGAAAACTGGCACTCACTCTTTTCCTTGCATGGGAGAGAGCAGTAAGGACTGCTGTCACTGTGAGGAGAATCGGCCATTTGCCCAGACTCTCCCCCAGAATCCTGCTGGGATTTGGAAATCTGAAAAGATTAGAGTCGGAAGAGCTGTGTTCCTCTGCCTGTCTTATCCCTGTTTTGTTTCCGTGGCTATCCTATCCCTAAGGGAAGCCAGTCGCTGGTAGACTAGGGCAGGTTGAGTTGCCGTCTTCCCGAGTGACCGCCTCCAGCAGGGATAAGAGGTGGCCGCTGCTGGGCCAGCTCCAGCGTCGGACTGTCAATGAGCCCCCCAGCAGTTTCATTCACTAGAGCAGCAGTGCCGCCTGCCCAGACTGCAGCCCAGCTGGCACTGTGATGCCAGGAGTCTCCCTGTGCCCACATCCTCCCTTCCCTGTCTAGCAGGACAGGAGCAATGGGCTCTTAGACCTTCTTCTTCCTTCTCAGTGTTCAGCTTCAGGAGCCGCCTGCTCAAGGGCAGGACAGAGGCAGAAGCTCCCCACATTCCCGGAGAGTTTTCTTTCCTTCTGCTACAGAAAGAGACAGAGGAACACCAGATAAAGGCCCCATCTCTGCATCCCTGCACGCACAGCTGTTCCAGGCGGTTGGCAGAAGAACCCAAGGGCCCAGAGCTCTCCAAGGAGGCTGAGGTAGAGGTACCACTTCAGCCTTCGAGGAGGCCTTTTGAGATGAAGCCACAAGGATGGCCCCATGCGGAGTACAGCATATGACCAGCTCCCAGGCTGCCTGAACCCCACTGCCCCGCTCACCCAAAATTAAGGGGAACGGCCTTTTCTTTTGCTGAGACATCAAAGGCCCTGCCTGGCTTGCATAGCTTTCCTCTTTTCTCCTCCTCTGCTCTGAAGAAAACCAGCTGTGGCTTTCTCTGCCTGCTATTCAAAGTGCAAGAAATGACTTCACTGTAGGCTGCAAATCCTTGGGGTAGAAACTGCACATAAGTATATCGCATGGAGACTGAGAATTATTGTCTTTACAACTGGCTGAGTACCACCACCACTTGCTAGCCTCTGTACTGAGCTCTTTAACAACATTGTCTGATTCGGTCCTAATAACAATCCTGTGAGTTAGGGACAATCATTATTCCTCATTTTAAAAGCCAAGGCAACTGAGGCAGAGAAGTTAAAAAACTTGCCAAGGGCCACTTGTGTACTACATTCTGCTCCATGGAGCACCTTCCACAGAGACTTAATAAACACTTGACAAATGGAAGTGCGAATTAAATGCTCGACTTTGTCTTCAGTGACTCACCCTCTTAACCCCACCCTGCAGCCAAACAAACCCAGCCAGCAAAGCTATTTGTTTATTCCATAAATACTTATTGAACACTGACTCAATTTTGTTCACTGCTGTGAGGGGGTTCAAAAAAGCAGCCATTGGAAAAGTTAATGGAAACATTCAACTAATAAAAAGTTAGCAACATTTAACATTAACTTGAATTAATTTCAAGGTTATCTGTTTCCACTTTCAGCTAATTAAATGTTAGTTAAATGGTGCATAACTAGTTGACTACAGAGTAATGTAGCAAAAAGAACACTGGATTTGAACTCAAGAGCCCTGGGTTCCAAAACCCGACCAGCCCCCTCGGTGGGTCGATGTGGACAAGACCCTCGATCTTTGCAAGCTCTGGTCTCCATTCCTATCCTAGGCTGGGCAGAATCCTATCTTTACCGTCCTGGCTGTAAGCACTGCAGAGAAAAATGCTTGACAGCAAAATTTATGAACCTTAAAGCTTCAGAAACACATGAGATGCTATTCTTATTTGAAGGTTGAAAATTAGTCAGTTGACTTAGTATTTAATTTTTTTTTTGAAAGCAATAATGGGCAATTTGTCCATAAGCTCATAAATTTACTTGAAACTTACCCTGAAAACAATTTGTTCTTTCCACATAATTTGCAGAATGACAATGTAACAGTGTTGCTAGACTACCATGGCAAGGATTTTTTAATTTGATGATAGCAGGGAAGGGAAACCATAATTAAAATAAGGCAGGACACCGACATAGCTTAGTGTCACTAACCTAATCATTGTGTTTGAATTTCATTTTCAAGTTTTCATACTCAGTAGTGCTTTCCAGAAGTTAGGCACCTTTCTTTTTGTCCAACGTATTATAAGCTCCCTGAAGACAAAGACATTATCTACTACCATTTCACCCATGAAGCCTCCCACAGCTCAACATAACACCCCTCTGAAAGGAAACATGAAGTGGATTTTTATTGCATACACCTAAGCAACAGAGGAATCTTGAATTACTGTCATATTCAACAAAAGTACCACAAACTTTATATACAGATTTAAGTTTTATTGAGAGATCATTCAGAGAAAAGAAACAAAGAAATGAAGTTTATGACTTTCAGAGTGTGACGGTTGTGTGGGGGGCTGGTTTATGGATCCATTTGTTTGGAATAAGTGATACCCAGATAGCTGGTAAAACATCACTTCTAGGTGTTTCCATGAGAGTGTTTCCAGAAGAAATTGGCTTTTGAATCAGCAGGTCAAATGAAGAAGATCAAGAATATGGGTGGACACCATCAAGTATATTGAAGACCCCGATAGAACAAAAGGGTAAGAGTAGGGCAATGTGTGCTCTGCCTTGGAAGTAGGACATCCAACCACTTAAGTCCACAGATATCATGGATGTGTCTGGTTCTTCAGTCTTGAACTAGAACTACTGCATAGGTTTTCTTGGTTCCCCAGCTTACACAGAGCAGATCATGAGATTTCTTGTCTTTCATAATGGCATGAGTCAATCCCTCAAATAAAGCTCGTTCTATATATCTTATTGTTCTTTCTTGGAGCACATAAGCATGGTAGTTTTTTAGGGGTGGATGGTTATAGCAGATCAGCAGCAACTGTCATCATTGATAACCATAAATCTACTAATAGGTAAAACTCTTCAATTGCTTCTTCTTTGTCTGACATTGTAGTTAGCTCATTCAATTCCCAGGACAACTACAAAATAGTTGACTTGCTTTACCCACAAGGAAACAAAGGCACAAAATCAAGAAACTTGATCCCCTACCATAAAAAAAAAAAA
>PVIC010034733.1:0-19425 GCA_004025085.1 Thryonomys swinderianus | reverse complement strand
TTTTTTTTTTTTTTAGATAGGGTCTTGCTTTGTACTTCAGGCTGACCCTCAGCTCACTATGTAGCCCAGGCAAGCCTCGAACTCAGTATGTGGTTACCGGGATCGAACTTAGGACCTTGCGCTTTTGAGGCAGGCGCCGGAACCACTGAGCTAAACCTCCGGCCCTGTTTTTTTGAGACAGGGTCTTGCTTTGTAGTTCAGGCTGGCCCTGAGTTCACTATGTAGCCCAGGCAAGCCTGAAATTTAGCAATCCTCCTGCCTCTGCCTCCTGAGTGCTGGGATTACAGGCATGAGCCACCACGCCCGGCATTGCGGTATGTGGTTACTGAGGATTGAACTAGAGACCTTGCACTTGCTAAGCAGGTGCCAGAACCACTGAGCTAAATCTCCGGCCCCTAGTTAACTTTGTTCTAAAGGGCTGTTTTGCTCGGGATCCAGCCAGGGGACAAAGGCATCCTGGCTCACCCTTCTCACTTAATGGGCTTAAATTCACTGTGGGAAGAGGGAAGAGGGCTCCCCCAGCTCATCCCTACCCCCATTTCCTTTCTGCATTTAAAATTTTTCTCCCTAGTTACTTCCTGACTCATTTCAGCAGCCTTCCTTCCCAGACTTCTCTTCCTTACCTTCCCAGGTCCTGGCCCAGGTCTCAGAGCCTTGTTTTTAGTTTTCACTTTGACTTTCTTGTGTCTTCCCTCAAGTTCTTGTCCATAACATCATTCTTTAGGTCTGGGAATCAGGGCCTGGATTTCCAGGTCACTGAAGCTTTGCCATGTTCACTCAAAGGCCCGGACAACCCTTCCTTTTCCTCTCAGGTCCTTCTTTGGCCTTTTCTGTCCATGTACTAAAAATTACCTACCACTGTCTTGGCTGTAGTTGGCAAGTACATACTTTTCTAGGGCTGCCATTACAAAAGACCACCAACCAGGTGGTACAGACGACAGAAATGTATTTTCTCCAATCCTGGAGCCAGAAGTCTGAGCTCAAAGTGTCCTCAGGGTTGGTTTCTTTTGAGGTCTTTCTCCTCAGCAGCTGAAGGCCATTTTTCCTGTCTGTATGCTGTGTCCTTTGCATCCCAATCCTTCCATCTTTTATTTCCTCTGTTTTGTTTTCTCCTCCTTTCTTTTTCTTTTTCCTGACATGAGGTCTTGCTCTTTTTGCCCAAGCTGGCCTTGAATGCCTTGGCATTAGCAATCCACCTGCCTCAACCCCCCAAGTAGCTGGGAATACAGACTTGTGCCACCACGCCCAGCCAATGTGCCTTCTTCGACTCAGATTAGGCCCCATCTCAGTGCCCTCACTCTAGTTAAATTACTGTTTAAAGAACTTCTCTCCAAAGACAGTGACACGCTGTGGTACTGAGGGTTCTAACTTCAACATGTGGACTTAGGGAAGACTCAACAGAGCCCATAACAGCAGGACTGACAACACGGTGGCCAAGGGACCATCAGTTCTCTAGGTTAGCCTCTGGGCCGCCCTTTTAGGGAAGGACACAGAAGGCAGGCAACCCGCCAGCATGGGTCAAGGGTGTGTCCCCTCACACACAGCCCTGTGTGCTCCCCAGAGTTACTGGACTGGGGGTTACAGGGAACTTGGTGAGGGTTTCTGCACAAGGAGAGGCCAAGCATTAGGTAAACCAGAATTTTAATAAAAATGAAAAACCTGACAATATAGCGGGCTGGCAACAGGTTGCTTCAGAAGAGAAGGTCTCATATGTTGGTCAGACTGATGTCCTGACCCATGTGGGTTTTGGGAGGTCACAGGATTAGTCCCTCTCGCTCCAGGTCTCTTCACCCACCTGCCAAGTCCTCTCAGCAGGAGGCCTCTCTCTTGCTGGTGTGGTATTTGACCCCTGTGAGGACAGCTGCCCGAATCTGCCCTATGTACTGCGATGAAGAAGATGTTCTTTACACCGTTTTCCTGAGTCCACACCCTGTGCCATCTTCTGAGGTTGGCAGACAGACAAAAGCCAGTTTTCGAAGTATTAAGAACTCTGGGAATGCAGGCACGGCCTCCACAGCCCCCAGAGTCTCCTGGGTCCCGGCGAACTCCGCAGAATCTGCAGGCCCCTTTCTCTTACGAAATGCTCAGGGACGTGCCTGGCTGCTGGTGACGAGCTGGGTCCCAGAGTCTGCGCAGAAGCGAGCCCTGCGGGGCCCGGAGAGCCCTGGCAGCCGTGGTAAGCCAGGCCACTTAGGAGGTGCTGCTCCTCCTCCGGGGGTGCAAGGCTTTCCTCTTGGCGATGTCCTCCTCAGTGTCACTCTCACAATTCCTCTGGGGAAAAGAAAAGAGGCCCAGGGCAAGGAGGCGGGGGAGTGTCACAGGATGCCAGGCATGGGTTGTGCAGGACAGCTGGATACATCTACATGAACCAGCGTCTAGTCAGTGAGATGGTGGAGATTGAAGCCTGCAGCTCCCTCCAGAGACCAGAGGCTGGGGCAAGGGGGGTGACTAGGGCCTGCTTTCCACGGGGTGGGGGGGGGGAGTACATCGGGATGGAAAGGAAACCAGGCACCAGGAAGGGCCAAATTCTGAAAACGAATGACATCAGGTGCCCTCTGTGGTGGCCACATAATCAAGACCACGTGGACAAGTGGTTTGTGGGCTGAGGGGACTCTTGCTCAGCCTAGAGAGAAAGAAAGGGACGGGGTGATGGCTACTGCCCCCCTCTTCCTCAACTGGCTCTCACTGTACCTTTAGCAAGTCTGCTGTGCAGCCTTTCCCAGAAAATGACTTTTGAGCTCTATTTGCATGAAAGAGAAGAAATGAGACACACAGCCTGCCAGGTCCTACCTGCCAAACCAGGGCTGGGCCACTGTCCAGAGTTATGACGGCTTTCCATTAGGGTCACGTGGAGAGAGCCCAGTTATTACAAGTAGTGAAAGAACTAAAGCAGACTTAAGTGAGTCATCACAAAATCTGTTGTTAGGTATTTGGTTTCAAAGCTTCTTAGACAGGAGGTCCTAGCAGTATCTATTTTTTTTCCCTCTTTAGAAAAAGTATATAACACATGTCTGCAACCCAATCCTTCTCCAAGACTTGTAGGATGAGCCACTGAACTGATATTACAGAGTGTTTGAGTGAAAAGACTAATCTCTAAATGCTTGCACAAAGGCAAAGTTGGAGAAGAATTTGACATTATTTTCTCTTCTTTTTCTTTTCTTTTCTGGTGATTAAATTCTGGGCCTTCACACTGAACTATATCCCCAGCACATTTCCCCTTCCTCCCTTCCTCCCTTTCTCTTCCTCTCTCTCTCTTTCTTTCTTGTAATTTTTTTTTTTTTTTTTGGAGACAGTGTCTCGCTTTGTAGTTCAGGCTGGCCCTGAGCTCACTATGTAGGCCAGGCAAGCATCGAACTCAGCAATCCTCCTGTCTCTGCCTCCCAAGAGCTGGAATTATAGGCGTGAGCCACCACGCCCGGCACTGTGGTATGTGGTATTGATTGCTGGTGGGCGTGAGTCCCCACGCCCAGCATTGTATGTGGTTACCGAGGTCGAACTCAGGACCTTGCACTTGTGAGGCAGGCGCCGGAACCACTGAGCTATAAATCTCTGTCCCTCTTGTAATTTTGAGGCAAGGATTCAAATGATCTAGGCTGGGCTTCAATTTGTGATCCTCCTGCCTCATCCTCCCAGAGTACTGGGATTACCACGCTCTTTTCAATTCCTCTCTGGTCCTCTCTCCCCATGAACTACTTCATACCAGGGCAAGGGAGCCAGAGGTTCAGCCAAGAAGGACCACATGCTGCCTGTCATGAGCCCTCCCTGATGGTCCTAAGCCAGCTGGAAATCCAAGGTCAAGACCAACTTTTAGCCAGATACATCCTGAACTAAGCCCAGCTATAACAATAAAAATAACCCAAGATCTGCTGAATAGCAACTTTTTAGCATGAGTCAGAGCTAAACAATAAAAAAGTAAGCTGGGGAAACTCAGCCTGTGATTAACAAGGATTCTCAGAGGGAGGGCGGGCCAGAGCCCTTTTTAGCAAATGAAGAAAGCAGCCAGAAAAGGCACATTACTTGGCCAAAGCCACACAGACTTCTGGGCCATAAATCAGTCTCCAAATCCTGGCAAGAGCAGGAATAAACAAGAGAGGGGATCCTGGGACAGAGGGAGGTGGCAGGTGGGAAGCATAGGGCTGTGGTCAGTCCAGGGATCCATGGTCACCTTCTACCCTGACCTCTGCGATCCAGAAATACTCTGTGAGCAACAGGAATGGGATGTGCAGCAAACTCCTACAAACTGAAACACTCACCCTAACACTCTATTTTAAAGTTTTCAGAGGGATTTTAAATAATAATAATTGCTAACACAGTGAGCTCTATTAAGGCCAGTGTTTAGATGTCTCCCCTAGGCCTCATGCTTTTTCAGAGGTAGCTGATTCATGGAGGGGCTAGGCCCGAGGGCACTGGGATTAAGAGTGTGGGTGCTGCCCCGCTAGTAGCCTGAATAAAAAGGGCAGAAAGATGTTGTTAAGGTCTCTTGTTGCTTTTGGTATCTTCTGCCACCACGAACTGTTGTCTCTCTGACACCCTCCCCTGCAGCCAGCCCATTACGGACTGAAACCTCTACAAAGTATGGCCTAAGAAATCTCGTCCCCTTGGAGTTTGGGTGTTGGGAATTTTGTCTTGTTACAAAAGAAAAGTAACCAACACAAGGACTCATGTTGTGCTCTAAGGACAGGGTTTCATTTGGACTTCACACCTGCTCTATGAGGTGGGACCTCTTATCAACGTCTTTGTACAAATGACCACATTTTGACATAGACAGCCCCAGAATTTCCTCGAGGTTACACATCCTGGAATTCTTGATGAGTAAATTCATATAAATCTCTCATTTTACATGTACATATATGCTACTGAGTTCAAGTAAGGTATCTTCTAGATATTATTGTTTGTAATGATAATGTAAAGCAAAACTGAAAAGGGAAAACTAAAAAGAGAACATAAGGCTCTTGTCCTAAAGCTGATGTTTAAATGAGAAAAAAAATTTTGGATTGTCCACAGTCCTCATTTCCCCAGTCCCCGAAGTCCTCACAGGGGCACAAGGCCTTTGGAAGGGTTTGAGGTCGGGGCTGAGGAGAGATCCCTTTAAGGGCCCCTCAGGAGAGGAAGTGAGAGCCTCCGAAGTCTCATGCTGCCCCAGTGGAGTGCCTCTCCTGCCTCCCCAGCTCCCCTCAACTCACAGCTCTGCTGACTGCTCACTGGCCTCCAGCACAGAGGAGACAAGGCCAGCAGGACAGCAGGAAACAGTGAGCACCCATCGGTGGGGGCAGAGCAGGGCAGCGTTCCCACCCCGCCCCACCCCCTCACTCCCAAGCTGGGGTCCCTGGGAGTTCTGCCCAAGGAGGGCACTGCAGGTACCCACCCGGTCTTCATCCGGCCTCAGGTGCACCTTCTTCATCAGGGAGCGGGTGAGGTGGTTGCACAAGGAGACGATGCTGAAGGAGAGCTGAGGGGCAGAGCAAACCACCGGCACGTGAGAATGTGCGGAGCCCCGCAGGGACAAGGACCCGCACCGCCAGCCTGCACGCACCTTCCAGCGCCGGCGCACGTACTGCTTCTTGAAGTTCTCCAGGTTGATCAAGGACTCCCTGCGCACCATGGCTTGCTGGCTATCCACAGGCTGAGGGACAAAGCAGAGTGTGGCCGGGGCAAGAGCTTCAGCCAGCAGGTACCTCCCTCCCTCACACCATCCTGAGCCTCCCCTGGCACTTCCCTACGAGGCAGGTCAGACAGCAGGAATGCCCAGGCGAGGCCGCAGCCCCAGGCGTGTGTGCCACTCAGGAGACGGTTCTGGTGCCCCTGCGCTGCTATCATCAGGCCAGACGCAAGGGCTAGTGAGGTCAGAAGCTCGGACCCTCAACAGGGAGAGAACAGTAGTGGCTTCGGCCACACAGAGCTTGGAGTCTGTGTGCCCTGTGTGCACCCAGACTGTGTGCACCCAGCAGTGTGGGTGCCCTCTGGGGGCCGAGCTGGCTGTACAGAATGTATGTCTTGGTGGCAGATGGGCGTCAGAGCAAACAGATGAAGGAAAAGGGGGCTGTGATGGGGCTGCACTCAGGGTAGACATGTAGGTGCCATTCCCTCCCTGGTAGTTAGCTTCGGTCTTGACTTCGCTGGCCCAGCCTGGCTGCTCTGACCTGCTTCCCCTCTGTAATAGGCACCATACATCATGTCACAGGGCTCTTGCAAATTAAATGAATGCGGATACAAAAGAGCTTAACCTAGAGGCCGGAGGGTTAGCTCAGTGGTTCCGGCGCCTGCCTCGCAAGCGCAAGGTCCTGAGTTCGATCCTCAGTAACCACGTATAATGCTGGGCATGGAGACACGCCCACCAACAATCAACACTGCATACCACAATGCTGGGCGTGGTGGCTCACACCTGTAATCCCAGCACTCGGGAGGCAGAGACAGGGGGATTGCTGAGTTCGCGGCGGCTTGCCTGGGCACCACAGTGAGCTCAGGGCCAGCCTGAACTACAAAGTGAGACCCTGTCTCAAAAAAAAAAGCTTAACCTAATACCACTCAATAATCCTAAGTTAGTGTCAGCTTTCCTCCCTCTCCATTTCCTCTTAAATTCCTCTTTTTTTTTTGTAGAACAGGTCTTCGCTAGGGCAAGATAGCTTTCGAGGGTTCTGTAAGCCCCTACAGTTTGCAAATTTTAGTGTGGGAACTTGGATATGCATCTGCATAGGAACATTATCCATAAGAACCAGAGGCTGGAAGCCACCCAGCTGCACACCAACTGACAAATGTTTAAACGAAATGTGTCCCTCCATGTGGTGAAATTACTATTCACCCAAAGACGCGCTGATATCTACCCCACCCTGCGTGGTCTATGAAAGCAAGAAGCCAGACACAAAAGGCCACAGATTGTGCGATTCCGTTTCTCTAAAATGTCCACAGAGGACAAATCCATAGAGACAGGGAGTTGATTACAATGCCAGGGGCCAGGGCAGGGAGAGTGTGAGGAAGGACCGCAGAAAGGTTTCTTGTGGAATCAGGAGCATGTTCCAGTGTTAGATTGTGGTTGTACAACCTTGTAAGTGTACTAAAAACCAATGAATTGTACACTTTCAGCGGGTGAATTTTGTGGTATATAAGGTATATTTTAAAATCGCCAATACAGACAGGCGTTTCTTTGAGCAGTCAGTGGGTTCCTAATTCTCAAAGTACACAATGTCCTAAGGAAGTGAATGGCCTGCGATGAGCCTTAAGCCCCTGTGCACTCTGGCAGCTTCTCTGTGCTGCGCCTCCTTAGCCCCTGATGCTGAGGGCCCCGGGCTCTTACCAGGGCTGGTCTCATTCCCTAGCCGCACGCCCTTCTGGGTCATCCTGGACACCAGTGGAAGCCATGTACACTGCGGGCTCAACTGGCTCTGGACTGGCATTGGGCAGGAGGCCCCTCCCTGGGCCACCACTCCTTCTATCTGTGACACCACCACAGCCCCTTTACTGTGTGTACCACGTGTCCCTGCAGCTTTGTGCAGGAGGCGTCCCACTCCTGGCCAGCAACTTGAGGACACAGGAACTCTCTTCCCGTTTCTGACAATGCCCAGCCCCGCTCTCCTTTCCACTCAGAACCTACAGTGTGGGGACTTAACACGGCCATGGCTGAATTGTTTCCCTGAGGTGCCGGAGAGGCCATCCGAGGTGAGGTCCTGGGACCTGTGACCTGCCTGTCCTCACTGATGACAGGTCCTAGTCATCTTGGGAAGCCAGTGATTGCACCACGAAAGGACGTCAGGACTCCATGAATCCTGTGGCCTTGCCTGGAAGTAGGGGAGCTGCAGGGTCTTTTGGGGGCCAGGGGACAGTGGGCAGGAGTTGAGGAAGCCGGGCTGATCCCCTTCCCCAAGGGACATGGTGGCTGGGAGGAAATGCGGGGGGGGGGAGGGGAAGACAGGGGGAGGAGAGAGAAAAGGAAGAGGGCACTGAGAGGAGGCCTCGCCACACCCAGATCTCCCAGTCCTTTCCTTAAACACTTCTGTCACACCTGTAAGTCCAGTCCAGGGTCTAGGTCCCACCTGGGAGGCACAGAAGTGGGCAGAGGGCAACCTATTCATGCTCAGGACCGGCATTCCCTCCCCTTCACCCAGCTTCCCAGTGTTCTCCATGCCACCCAAGGGGCACCATCTTTGCTGGCTTCTCCAGCCTGACTTCCACCCCTCCTCCCTTCAGTCCACTGGCTCACAGCACACGGGTCTGCTTTAACCCTGGGCCTTGGGGCCTCCGTTGCTTTCTCCACTCCCAGTACCGGGAACTGAACAAAGGCAGGGCCTTCTCACCGCTAATCTCCAGGCCTAAATTACTAAATTGCCCAGGCTGGACTCGAACTTGCAATTCTCCTGTTCCGCCTCCCAGAATGCTCTGCTTCTTTATATTTACTTTGTCATTTGGTCAGATCCTTGCTCAAACATTACCTACTCAGCAAAGCCTTCTCTGACTGCCCTACATAAAAGAATACCCCCAGTCACCCCTACCAGTGACTTCCTATGCCTATGCCCTATGCTTTGTTACTGCATGAAGCACAGCTTGACCTTTTGTTCCATAATTTTTATGAGCCCCTCCCCCACACTCCCAGGTCCTGACCTCTCCTTCCCAAGGGGATGGACACACAGCTTCCCCAACCGTAAACTGTCTGTACCTCTCACTCCACTAATGCCTGCCTCTCCCTCAGCCAGGACTGACCTTTGAGCCTCACAGGGACAGTCTAAAACAGCGGGAGGAAAGGGGACGTTTTGCCCCCTTACCGGTGGGTACCCTCCCCTAGGAGAGAGTAACAGCTGTGTCCCCAGGTGACAGGCAACAGGCAAACGAGGGCAATTGTCAGGCAGGCTGGCTCCCAGGGCCACGGACGGGAACTGACGTGGTTATTTCTAAGGCCCTGCTTGTGGGCCTCACACAATGACACGAGCCGGGGGAGAAGGCCTGGGCCGCAGATCTGTCTCCCTGGCCTTTCCTCGTCGATGGCCTCCCTGGTTGCTATGCGACTCAGTGACATTCCAGCCTGGAAAATCAGAGGCATAAATTCTGCTACACTCTGTTCCCAGAAGGAACATGAGGAGGGCAGCAACTAGAGGACACTTTGGATTAAACAGGCCAGAGAGGTGAGGCCCACCTTCCTGCCTTGTGGTCCAGGGATTCTAGGGAGATGGACAGTTCTGACCTGGGTTGTGGAAGTGGTTCGGCATCTTAGAAAAATGTTGCAAAAGGACACAAAAAGACAGAAAGCCTTGGCTGGAGTTAGGTCTTAATGCAGAGGCGTTCAGGCCTTTAAAAAATAGCTGGCTGTGGTGGCGCATGCCTATGACACCAGCGCTCTGCCAGGAGGATCTCAGGTTTGAACTCAGCCTGGGCAATTTAGTGACTTAGCAAGATCCTAGGTTCAATCCCCAGTACTAAGAAATGAAAAGGAAAAAGTTGGGACAACTTTGCCGAAGGGGCAGCCCTGGGCAGTGTTCTCTAAATAGCGGGCTTCCTGTAGAGACGGCCGAGAGGACACTGTTCAGCCCTCAGCTGTGCCACCACTGCAGGCTCACCCTCTACGGAAAGCCAAGAGCACTCACTTCCCTTTCCGCACGGACGGTCACTTGTCCTCATCTCGCCCCCGCGGCTGAGTCTCTGCAGGTGGCACCTCTGCCGCTCCCTTTGCTGGTGGCCCTATGGCGCCCTCCTTCCCAGAGAGGCATAGTCCGTGGTGCCTGAGCCTCGGTCTCCTCTCTGGGGGTGGGGGTGGGGTAATGCCAAGGGCCCAGGGCCCAGGGCTCTCACAGGAAGCAAGCCAGTAGGAGGGGTGGGAACGCTCCTGTCCTCTCCTGACCCAGCCTCACTTCTGGGAGTAAGGTTTCATCATGAGCACACGCATAACCTTTCTATCCTCTTCTCTACGACCTCCAGTTTTCTCCTTTTTTAAAAAAAGAGATTTATTTTATGTATTTATTTATTTAGAAACAGGGACTCACTGGGTAGCCCAGGTTGGCCTCGAACTTGCAGTAATCCTCCTGCCTCAGCCTCCTGAGCTCTGGGATTATAGGTGTGTGCCAACATGCTCCAGCTTTTGTTAATTTTAACTTTTTGTTTTTCCAGACCTCCAGTTTTCTGAGCACCTTTTCCCCCTCCAGAAAAAGCTTCCAAACCTCTCCCTTCTATGCTATCTCAAGAGACTTGAAAGATATCACCCAAATGTCACTTGTGACTATGTTTGGGTCCTGCTGTGGACAAACTAACTGTAATGGTTCATCTGCAAGAAACAGGTCACGTGAGTATGGGGTGGATGTTCACGCGAGACAGAGACATTATCACTGATTTTGCGAGGGTGGGGTCCCGGCACAGAGGTTATATTAAAAACAAAGTCCTTATCAGACATTCATGCTGAACAGTTTACAAGTTGAATGCATCTGAAGTTTGTTTTAAAATACTCCATCAAAAAGGAGCGGGGGAGACGGGCGGAAGAGGGCTGCCTAGGACTCGGTTCCTGATGAAGAGGTAAAGGGACACGGAATTCACTGCACCATTCTCTGCACTTTCACGAAAGTTCTGAAAATTTTCCATAACACAAAGTTAAAAACAACATTTGTCCTCTTTTTAATCTCGGTGATCTCTTGCTCTTTAATGTCCTCCCAAAAGTTCCAAGTCCTGACTCATGGCCGTCCGTCCAAACACCACTCGGCACAAGCCAGGCATGGTGGAGAATGCTCAGAATCTCAGCAGTCTGGGAGGCCGGGGCAAGAGGATCCCAAGTTTGAACTCAGCTTGGGCAACTTAGCAAGACCTTGTTTCAAAGTAAAAACTGAAGAAACAGCTGGGGATGTGGCTCAGTAGGAAGGCCCTGGGTTCAATTCTTAGTACCACAAAAATAAAACAATTTCAGTCAGCATCTTCCTCCTAAGGTTACGGCTTGGGGGGCAGCGTGGCCATTCCTGGGAAGGCCTCAGCTCTCTGCTATCCCCCAAACGTTATGTCAATGAGAAATCATGTCTCCCTGTGTTTCAGGACATTCGGTACCCCTACCTACCACTCCCCGCACCTTCTCACCTCCCAGCTGGCTGGGTCCCCATCTGCCCCAGATACTGACTCTTTCATTCAGGGGCTGTCTTGTCCTTATCTGTCACCTCCCCCTGGAGCTGAAGCACAATCAACTGTTTGTCTGACTGAACCGGCCCCTCCACAACTTGAATATGCCCACTGCTGGGGTTCTTCTTGGGGCCAAGAATCCTCTCCACAGGCCAAGAATTTCACACAGGACGAAGGACATTCAGCACCACAGACATTTACAGAAGGTCGACAGTGGGGGTGGGGGTGCCGGGCACACAGCCAACAGGGACAGACCAAGCTGTGGCAGCCAGTGAGGAGGGAAACCTCCATCTTTTCCAGTCACTCGCAGGAGCGGGACTCCCAGAGGACGCTCTGGCCTTCTCTGTCAAGGCTCCTGTGCCAGCCTGAGGGACCTGCAGAACCATTCGCAACCGGTCATCACCCCTCCTGACACAACGTGGGCAGCCAAATGCTGTGGGCATCTGCCTGAGGCTGGGGAGGGGGCTGCTGGTCCCCAGGCCTGAGTCAGACTCAGGGAGAAGCCGCACCTCATGCTTCCCTTCCACATGGCCACGCAGCTGTCTCGTCTGGGCACAGAAGCCAACCTTTCATTCAGTCCGTGGAGTAAAACCCCCAGGAGGGCAGAGGGGCTGCCCACAGAGCAGTGCCTCCAGCCCGAGGCCTCCTCCCTCTAGGTGTCAGTGAAACATTCCCCTCTACACCCCATGGTGCCATCTTCGGTCCTGCACTGTGTACCCATGGGAAGCAGAGTGGACAGGCTGCTGGCTGCAACCCACAAGTCCCCGGGGCACTCTGCTCATCTGTGCGCTGCCAAAGGAGTACAGAGTTCCATTAGCGGAGGAGAGGGGCCGTTTCTCAATTCTCTTGTACTTCTCTTTAGATGCTCTGTTTAGAGCCCAGTAATGAGCCATCAAATGGAGAAACAGTGACCATGACCCTCTGTGAACAGAGAGGACAATTTCACTGCTGGGAGGAAGACCCGTGGCCCTGAGCCCAGCTTGGAGGCCGACCACATGGGCGACTTGGGGCAAATCCTGCGCTATGAAACACCGTGAGATAGGGGTGTGGGGTGGGCCACTGCCCAGGACCCTCCCAGCATGCAGAGTGTCTCTGACTCCACAAATCTAAGACAGTCGCTTCTCTCTCCCTTTCCCCAGTCTCCCTAATTCAAATCATCCCCAGCATTTTACTCTTTCATTGCATCTATTTTGACCTTCCCAAGTCACCTCGCCCTGTGTGGCTCCAGTGGTGGCCTCCCTCACCTCGGGAACCATGTCAGTCTCTGTGTCGTGGCCAAAGGACCTTTAACGTTTGCAGTGGTGTATAGCAAACCAGCGTATGACGTCCTGTGAGAGGACAGACAGGCCTTCGAAGAGACTGTGAAAGCCACTGGAGGAAACGGGGCTTTTGCCATCTTTCCTCGATGCCAAGATGCACATTCTGGGCCTCAGAGATCAGAAGGCATCTGCCACTCCGCAGTGCCCTATCATGACTGTCTGCCTGGAGGGAAGTCATGGGGCAGGGAGGTCTGCGCTGCTCCCGCCAGCCCTGCGGGGCCGCCAGCATCAGCTGTGTGGACTCGCAGTCCCGACTGCCCAGGCGTGGGGGATTTCCCACCCCACCTGGGGTCCCCGCTGAGTCCCTCCCTCTCTCTGTGAAGTGGTTCTATTTCTCATTCACCGGCTCATCGACGGTGTCACAGCTTTTGGGGGGTGGACTCCCCATACTGGCCTTTGTCTTTGTTCATGGTGTATACAGTACAGATGCATCTTGTAATCATAGTTTCTTACATCTGATGCAAACATTTCTGGGACAATCACACACACACACATTTAAAATGACCCATCAAAAGGATATCAGATTGTAAAGGAAACATTTCCCGGGGTCTATATTTCATATGTTGTATAAAACTACTCCCTGGTTGTGCCACTCGCTGGGCTTTTTCCTCCAGCCCCAGCCCAGGTCCTCCGGTGGCTGCTCATGGCCCTCAGACAAAGGCAGAGCTCTGTAACACGGCCAAAGCCGGGCTGGTCCTGTCTCCTCTGCAGTCACATGGACACCGAAGTCCTGCTCTCTCCCTTCTGGCTTTCCCCGGTCCTTGCGCGGCCAGGCTTCCACACCCTCCTCTGCTCACCACGCCCTGAGACCATGGCCTGTTGGGAACAGCTCTCTCCCTGGTTGCTCAGCAGTCTCAGGGCCAGTGTCCCCTGCCTCCGGGACACCTGCCCTTCCGGGTCAAAACTGCTGCGGCTGCTGCCTCTCCTCACAGCATCTGTCCAGCTGCTTCTACTCATGTGTGATTGTGGGTCCATTCCGGGCTCCTGCACTAGACGGAGAGTTCCACAAAGAATGCCGACTCGTGCCTCTGGGGGGGAGGTCACACGGACCCCGGGGAGGGACGCTCAAAGCCATGGCTTGGGGAGGGACCACAGAGCCTGGTGCTTCCCAATCTTCGTATCGCTCTCTTCAAAAACTCTCAGGGAATTTCTTAGACCCTCAGGGGCCAATGGCCTAGCCCTTAGGAAAAGTTGTCTCTTTGTTGGGCACCTTTCAGTCTTCATTTTCAACACAAAGTTGGGGGTCCTTAAGAGTTGTGGGGAGAGGATGCTGCCCCTTCCCTCCTGTCATGAAGGTTGGTCTTCAGGCAGAGACAGGGCAGGCGGGACATGGCACCATCTGGCACACGGCTCCCGTACCGTGTCTGCAGGTGTCTGCCTTCCGCCCACTCCTGGCGAAACACATGCAGCTGCCTCCCTGATGTCTGGGCTCCGAACTTGAAAGTGTAATATTTACAGCCGAGCCTCCTACTTCCTCCCACGGCCCGCCTCTGAGAGACGGGCACCCTGACTTCTATTTCCGCTGATCACTGGCTCTGAATGATCCTGAGTCCTTCTCCCCCTCGGAGTCAAGGGCCTCCTCACTTAGGTGGAAATCACCGTATCACCCCCCTGCCCAGCTCAGAGTGCTTTGGAGATCGGGAGGCCACAGACACAAAGACTTACTAAGTGAGAAGTGAGCTTATTTTAAATCCCGGCTTCAGCGGCAGGAAAACACCCTGCTGACTTTGTTATCTTTACTGGAGATCCGAGGTCCTGCGCAGTCATCCAGCCTGTGGAGGGAGTGAGAGGGAGCGCCTCCATCATGCCAAATCGGTTGGGAGGGTCGCCCCAGGGCAGCCGCCCGGTCTCCCCCTGGGGAAGTGGCCTGCTGGAGGGTGTCGTCCTCTAACTGTTTTCACAGCGTGGCTGCTCTGCCAGAAGAGCAGGCTGGCAAGAGGAGACTCAGGAGGGACAGAGTGGCAGCGCTGGGCCTGCGGCTTCTGGGGAGGGTTAGAAGGCCGCGTCGCAGACCCACAGCCTACGGGCTGACTCCTGACAAGCTGGGGTGCTCAGAGCTCCAAGCGGCCAGCGCTTCCTCGGCGCATGACCGGCTGAGCAGCTCTGACAGGGGCCCGCCGGTGTCCCAGCGGAGCACGGAGCCGAGGCCAGCCGCGTCCCCGCTCTCCAGCTGCACGCTGCCCGCCAGGTCCTGCACCCACTGCAGGTCCGCCGAGAGCTCCTGCTGCAGAGCCTCGAACTGCGCCTGCAGGTGGTCCAGTTTCCTGGCCACGCTCCCCACGCTGGACCCTGTGGCCTGGATGTCTTCGCGCAGGAGCTTCTTCAAGGACTCCACCTTGCGGAACTCATACTTGAGCTGGGACAGGTTGTGCCGCGCGCTCTCATTCTCTTCCCGGTACCAGGCCTCCTTCTCGTTGTAGATGGAGACCAGGGCCTCCACGTCGTCCTGGAGAGTGTTATTGGCCCCTGCTAGGGCGCGACAGCCCTGGTCCGCCCGAGCTATATCCTCTACTACATGGGCGAAGCGCTCGAAGTTGACGTAGGTGTTGTTGGGGGGCATGCTGGAGTGGCATTTGAGGGTGTACTCTCTCAGGCGCTTGGTCTTGAGCTGGGGTGCCTGTGTCTTCCGCTGCCCGGGGGCTCTGACTTCTCCTTTCGACTGGCAGGTGCATGGACAGGAGAACCAGAATATCAACACGATGGGGCTGCAGGTGGGCATACACGCGGCCTCCCGGGCTCTCACCGCATGCAGCATGGCACACGGAGCTTTTAAGAGGCCTCACACAGACAAGCAGGCGGCAGCTGGGACTCTGCACACGTCCACTCAAGGGCTGCAGCACCCGAGGCCGCAGCTGGCAAAGGGAGGCCGAGGGGCGTTTCTTTCACCGCTCCTTGAGCCTTAGCGACACCATGTTCAGCAGACAGCAGCCCCGGCGACGCCCCAGCTCTCAGCTTTTGCCCGCCCCTCTCCCGCAGGCCCTTGGCCCTTCTGGTCCTGTTTCCTGACTCTCCCGCCCTCCTCTGCTCCCATCTGCACAGTCAGCCATTCCGGCCCTCTTCTCCTTAACCTTGAGTGGGGTGTGTAGCTGCTCAGCAGAAACGGGGCCAGAACCCTGGTCTGTCCCCGCCACGCTCCCAAAGCGCTTTTCACACCAACAGCCAGGTCCTGTGAAAACCAGCAGCCACGCTCGAGCGCCAGGTTAAGCCAGGTAAGTTAAGCCGGGACTCACCCTTCTGCCTTGACTGGGCCCACAGGGCCCCAAACTGCCCTGTGTGGAGGAGGTGGCCCCTCTTCCCAACCAGGCCTGTTTCCGAGTCCAGCTCCTCAAGCTGGGAGACTGACAGGAGCGTTCCCTCTTACTCAAAGCCCCACCCCAAAAGTCAAAAAGAAGGAGCCCTGGCTGCACAGCTGGGGTTTTTAATTGCCACTGATCTCCCCTCAACAGAGGAATGCTGGTCTCTGTTTTGAGAAGTGACAGCGACATGTCTTCTCATGAACATGTTGTAAGATGGTTCAGAGATAAAGGGTTTTAACTGAGGCTTGTGAGGGGTTTATTTCTTTAGCTGTCTGGGCCCATGCAATGGAAACTTGAGGCAGCAAGTGCTCATCTGAGCCAGCTCAGCCTTCGGGGTCCCTGACTATTGTCCTCTGCGCCCAGGGTTAGTGTTTCACACCGAGTCTTCTCCGCAGCCTCAGCCAGCAGAGGCGACAGCCGGGGAACGCGTCACCGTGCCCTTACCGTGATCCAGGGGTGTCTGAGGGCCTCTCGGATCGTGAGCCGTTTCCTGCAGTGAGGAGAAGACGGTGACGATCCAGGGGACAGAGCGGCGGAGACGGCCTCCAGCTTACTCTGGGCCTTCTGTGACTGCCGTCCAGGCAGCGGAGCGGAGGACGCAGAGGCGGTGGAGAGCAGCTGAGGTCCCAGCAGGCCGGGAAGGGGCTCAGGTGGACCCCAAGGAGGGGGTTCTTACTACCTCAGCGCTCACCAGAGCCAAAGCGCGGAGGCCAAAGGCCGCCCCTACCGGTCCTCAGCGCTCTCTAGGCCTTCCACTGTCCTCCAAAAGCCAGTTTCGTTCAACTTCCAGTCTCTATTTCTCTCTGCTCCAGGCAGGGTCAGGGGCCTCATGCTGGTCCTCTCTGATGTCCAGGGGACCAAAGGGACTGACCTTCTCGAGCTGGTGACCTTCCCTCCTGCCCCACCCAGGCCCTGATCTGGGCACCCAGCATCCTACAGTTCCCTGCCCATCTGCCTCTTGGACCTGGACTGACCCTGGGCCCAGAACTGGGGTTTATTTCCTAAAGTGCATGAGCCCACTAAAGGCAAAATGAAGGCACCACTCTGCGGAGCTCCCTGGGGCTCCTCCCTCCACTGAGCAGCTTTTGTTTCTTGTGTGAGAAACACGAAGGTCAAGTAGGAAGCAGAACAAGCTAGGTATCAAGAAGGAGGAGGAACATGTTCAAATGGGAATGGGAACAAGGGGGGAGGGACAAGAGATTGAAAAAGAGAATGGAAGGGAAAAGATGGAGACAAAGCTTTTGTAAATGGAGATGGGGAGAAGGGTTGAAGGGAGGGAAGGGAAATGGGAAAAAAAAGAATTAAGTCATATCAAGTATAAGTACAAATTCCCTATGGTGAATGTGATCATTATGTATGGCAAATATGTACTAATGAATATTTTTAAAAATTGATTTTATTGGTACATTTTATATATACATTATGATCACATTCAACATTGAGAGCTTGTACCAGTACATGACACATCTTGATTCTCACTTTTCCCCATTTCCCTGCCCGGCCTGCAGCCCCCACGCCCTATATACATAAATGAATAAATATTTTTTAAAATTAAGCAGAGTATAGGAAAAAAATCCTGCAGTTTTACCTTTCCGGTCTGAGTTCCAAGTGCCTTTGTGCCAGACTGCACAAGGTAATGAGCCCTAAGAACTTAGCCACCCACCAGAATTATTTGCATTTTAGTAAGAGATCCGGCCCAACAAGGTGAATGCCAAACCTTGGCCAGCGTCACTTCTCAGCACTTCCCTGGGTCAGACCACGTTGGGGGAGGGGACTGCTGCCCCGAAGGAGGACAGAGCAACACTGCTTTGAGTTCAGGAGAGGGTCAGGACCTGAGAACCTGACGCCTTTCTCTGCCCTCTTACCGGGTCTCTTTAACCAGAAGCTTCTGGATGAAGTCCTTGGCCAGCTCGCTGGTCTGGCTGAAGAATTCCTCATCAAAGTCGTAGCTCACTGCTGTGATGTTCGCCAGGGTCTCCTGCTTCGTGTCTCCCAGGAAAGGGGACGCCCCGCTGAGGCTGGGCACAACAGAAGGGGGAGGCACGTGACTATGGGAAAGCAGATGGAAACGGGGTGAGGGGCCCCGACCCGCTCTGTCTGGGAGGCCTGGGCGGCACAGACACCCCACGGGGCAGCCCAAAGCAGTCTTTTCAGCAGGATCTGATCCACGCACTTCACAGCACCCGACGGTGGAGAGACAGTGCTCTCACGGGGCTCACAGCTGGGAGGAAAGAAACCCAGAGACATGGCTCTTTAAAACACCCCGAAGAACAAAGAAAATATAACAGAAGCCCTGATAAAGGACCTGGGGACACAGGAGGGAGGCGGCAGCTCAGCGGGAGAGTGGACATTTGCATTGGTCGGTTGCGTCTCAAAGGAGGAAGTGGCTATCAGCATCGGAGGAGGCAGAAAGATCCCCTGGTCATGGGAGGAATGGCCACCACCCAGACGTGCCATGGTCCTCAGACTCCCTTGGCCCGAGTCACCCTGTAGCCTTAAGAACGTTGCTTCACGAATGTACCCATACTAGGGATGCAGCGGTCACCTGGGACTCCCTATGCCCTTGCCGGAAGTCACCCTGTTTCAGCTACTCGGTGTCTCTGGGGGGCCCCTCCCATCCGCGCTCCTACTCTCTTGCTTGGCATGGGCAGCAATGGACACTTCGGCTGTTTCCATCCAGCTCCCCCATTCATTTGCGGTGCGAACCTAGGCAAGCTCCTCCACTGCTCTGTGCAGCTGTCTCATTCGTAAGATGAAGAAAATAACCACCTCCACCTCAAGTCCTTGTGAAGAATCAGCGAATAAATAAACTGTCTTATGTAACTGGAGCCACTCTAAGGGCTCTGGAATTAATGGTCATTGTATCGTCATTATTAGAACACAAAGTGCTTTCTCGGACTCCCTAGTTGGCATAGGGTTACACCGAACTGTTCTTCCTTCTCCCTTCTGCCACAGAACAGACTTCACCTCGGTTCCTCTTTCTCTCTCCCCTGGTAAGCCTTCCGCAGCCCATGGAAGCTGCCATCTGTCTTCCACCCATCTGTCTTCCAGAGGTAAGAGGTACGGTCAAGCCTCCAGCACAACCCTGGTCCCCTCGGTGGGAGTCAGCTGTGAGGCGTCCCCACAAACAAGGGGGAGAACCTTCATGTCAGTATTGGACTTAAACCTGCTACCCTCCTGCCTCAGCCTCTCAGAGTGCGGGATTACAGGGGTGCACCGTCACACCTGGCCTCAACTGGGGTTCTTAAAGATAGTAATGCTGAGTCCCTGCCCCAGCACTTGGGACTTCAGAGTCCTCAGGTGGGACCTGGGCCATGGGAGGTAGAAAAGCTCCACCCTGCAGCCAGCAGTGAGTTCCTGGAGCTACCGAGGGGCCCTGCGTGCTGCAGACAGATTTCCCAGCTGGGTACCACAGGGAATCACAGGGCGAGCTGCTGGGGCCACTGAGAGAGTGGGCCCCCAGCCGGGGCAGCGAGTCTGTGATTCGCATTTTTCTGATGAGAAAGCAGACCCAAAGCCATAAGCATAAGGCACCTGACCGAGGCCACCAAGCCAGCGAGCACCCACCTCTGTCTCCAGCCCCAGAGCAGGGCCACTGCACAAAGGAACCAAGCAGGGGCTCTGCATGAGCCATAGGAAACTAGGGACAGAGGAGGAATGGAAAGGAGGAGAGGCCAGAGGGAAAGGGAGAGGAAGGGGGAGGGAGAGGGAGAGGGAGAGGGAGAGGGAGAGGG
>PVIC010034732.1:0-19560 GCA_004025085.1 Thryonomys swinderianus | reverse complement strand
CAGTAAGTCAAGCAGAGATTGTATTAGAGGAAGAACAGCAAGCTCCTAAGAGAAGGAGCAAGAGAAGGCAACTCTGGGCCAGAGGTTATCATAAGACTTCTTTGATCAGGCATCCCAATGCAGCGATCCAAAGGTCGCAGATCATCTTGGGAGCTGGGCAGCACTGTTCGGTATAGTGCAGATCTCGCAACTGCTAGTTGGTGCAGCACCCAGTGCAGATCTCCAGGCCTGAAAAGAGTCTCCTCTAGCAGGGTCTGCTTCCCACAGCACAGCAGGGGTTTCAACTGAAGCCTGTGAAAGCCCTTGATCAAAGGCATCACGGGAGGCCGATGTGCATTTCATACTGAATTTCCTCCAAGGAAAAGTGAGTGCCCGCGGCAAGGCCGGTAACATACAGGGGTAGTTCCCAGCCTGTAGCTGCTCCTAATGATGGAAATTGCATTTTCACAAATAATCGTAAGAAGAGCTACAAATAGTTCTAAACCAAGTCCTAGGAACTGAAAGTGGGGTCCGGGTGTAGGTGTGTGCCGTGCCTGGTTCTGGCCGCCGTCCCGCTCCCTCCTTCCCCATCCTACTGGTCCATCTGCTCTTCCCTGTCATTGCTTCTAGCGTGCTGTGTAAAGTATGCAGGACTGGGAAATAAAAAGCTTCCCGCTGGAATTGATCTACTTCCAAATAATATTTACCACTCATCACGTTTATTAAGGGACTGAGAATATTGCAAGTTTTTCGACTGTGATTTTTAGATACAAATCTTCAAATTGTAGTACTTTGTAGACGGTTCTTAATCAGCAGAAGTGAATGTATGTCCTAAATGATATTGAAAGGATTAGTCTGTAAATTATATTAAACTTTTTTTTTTTCTTTTTTCCAGTACTGGGAATTCAACTCAGGACCTTGCACTTGCCAGGCAGGTGCGGCACCACTGAGCAATATCCCCAGCCCCACTTTTGTTTATTTTTAAGAGCCATGACACGCAGTTGAACTTTGACACCTCTGTCACCTAAGCAGCAATCTCCTTCTGTCATTGTCAGGTTTCTTCATTATGTAGTGGGCACAGGAGAAAAAAAATGTGGAGCAAAGGAGAAAAAAAAATAGTTCGTGTTGTGTTTTTAACATTTTGAGTTCGTGCAGCCAGAATCTCAAGTAAAAAAGGATATCTGATACATTTTCTTGTGGTACTTTCTGTTAGGAGAGGTTAGATTCTTGAAGCTGCCATTTCTCCTTATTTATTGGTTTTTAATGGCTTTTGTAAGGAGTATTGCCCCGGACACCTGTGTGTGGCCCTCCTGTTCCTGGAGAGCCGCAGGATGGCAGAGTGCAGCTTGAGGTCTCATTCGCTCAACCGGGGTGATGGACGATACTCTGTTTTCAACTTCCTTCTACTCAGAGGTGTCTCAGCAATGCGCAGAGCAAGTTTTGAGCCAGTTTCCTTTTGAAGGATGGCCTTTCCAAGGTCCCAGATTGAAGGAAATCCATTTCCACACCCTCGGCTTCTATATAGAATTGTCTTAGTACCTTAGTGCTGCTGTGACTAAGCAGTAACTGGGTGGCTTAAAACATCGTAAATGTGTTCTCAGAGTTCTGTGGCCTTACACCCTCTGAGACCTCGCTTTGGCCTTGCCTCCTCTGGCTTCCTGTGGTGGCCATCAGTGCCTAACAGCCCCTGGCTCACAGCTGCAAGTCCGGTCTCTGCTGTCACAGCAGAGCTGTCTTACATCACCCTGTAGTGTGGGACCCACACCACACCTGCACCATCTTAAGGACTACATCTTCGTCACTGTTTCCAGATAAGGTTACATTTCAAGGTGCTGAGGTGAGGACTTCACATCTTCTGGGGGGTCACAAGTTAACTTGTGGCACATTTCTACTGAAGCCAGACACGCGACACTCATGCAGCTCTTCTTCTTTACTGAACTTCACACTCGATGCCTTTCTCTCACGTTTCAGGAATCAGGCTGCACCAGCTCTGACTACTGACTGAATACCACCACCTAGGGACTAGACAGCAAATGGGGTTTTCATAGTTCTGGAGGCTGGAAATCCAAGGTCAAGGTGTAACAGAAATAGAAACAGGGCAAACAAAGCAGAGGAAGAAACATAAGACCAGACACTGCTTGACCTGTTAATCCCTGTTGATGTGAATTAAATCAATTGAAATGTAAACGAAGGCAGGACATCTGCTCTGCTTGTCCTTTGAAGTTGCAATTTATGTTTATTGCTTGTGTCCTATAAGATAACTCCTCCCCTCAGAATAAATATTTTGCCTACCTACATGTATTTTACTTATAACTTTTTCTTTTTGGTGGTGGTACCAGGGATCAAACTCAGGCCCTTAGTGCTTCTAAGGTAGGGGTGGTACCACTTGAGCTAAATCCCCAGCCCTACTTTCCCTTTTCTAGAGGGCTAATCTATTATCTCATTCTCCTGTGCCACCTGGAGCCAAGGTACACCAGGCACAGAGTTCCGCAGGATGGGAGGTTGCTGTCGGTCTCAGAAACCACAGCAAAGGGAAAGAGGGATTCCTTCAGAGAAAGTGGGTATATGTTGAGCTATTTCTCACACGAGGCATATTTTACAATCAGTCAGTCAGTCAATCAGTCAACAGAGAAGCAAACAGTTCGTGTTTGACAATTTTTAGAAATCATTATGTAAATCCCAAAACATAAGTGATCGTCTCTTCTGTTTTTGACTGAAATGTGAACATTTTCAAGATAAAGACTAAAACCCAAGTTATGAGTAGGAAAGAGGCATCTGTCACCAAAAATTCTTAAAAATGGGAAAAATAAAGAGGTAAAATTTGTTTTCCTGCTTGGTTTCTGTTCTTCCTTTTGCCCTAGTTATCTTTCTAGTCCTTTCTTTTTCTCCACTGAACTTGACATGAACCCAGTGAGTCCTGAAGTTCAACCTGAAACAAAGCCTGTGAGAAGTTGGGGTTTAATTGATTTTGCTTTATGTTTTCAATTTCTGCAGGCTAGGGATCAAATCCAGGGCCTCACTATGCTATGCAAAGGCAGTACCATGGAGCTACAACTCAGCCCTGGGAGTATAGTTCCTGACCTAAACAAACAAAGCTGTTGGGGAGCAGATCTTCATGACTCTAGAGTGGTCTCCACCCACATGCAGCCAGCTCTGCATCTTATTGTACCAGGATTTCTTGGACCAAGCTAGAGTTGACTAAGGGCTTCAGGGTTTGTGCAGAAACAATCTCTGGGGCTGGGGTATCCTCTACTCCACCATTCTATTCCTTTAAAGGTCAATCCCTCCACTCTAACACCCACACTCTCTCTCCATGTCTGCTGTCACAGTCCTAGTCTTGGCCATGGCTCTTCTCTCCTGAATTACTGTCATAATTGCTCAATTGATCAGTCTTAATTTGGTCTTCACAGGCCGTTGTCTCCATTCTGCACTGTATCCTCAGAGCCTAGTCCAATTCCTGCGACATAGTATGTGTTTATTGACTGAATAGCTAAGCTAATAGATAACTGAAGTCTCCTCTAATCTCTATTTCTACTCTTTTCCTGCCATGCTCATTAGATTATTCTTGTTAGACACTCTTGCCCATACACTGTGGTGATGGTGCCAAGTTCAAGGCTGAGTTGGAGTGGAAGCATTCTGCAGAAAGTATTATGAACTTCAGGCCAGAAGGCTCATTCAGAGTTTTATATGTTAAAGCACAGGTGCATTTATATTTTAATAGTTTCTCAACATGATGAAAGGAAGAGAAAGCCAGGTGTTGCAGTGCACACCTGTAGTCCCAACACTCATGAGGCTGAGGGAGGAGGATCACTGCAATTTCCAGACTAACTTGGACTACATAGTGAGTTCAAGTCCCATCTGAACTACAAAGGGAGACCCTGTCTTTAAAAAAAAAAAGGAGGAGGAGGAAGAGGAAGATGCTATCTAATATTCTTCTCGTTCCACATGCCAGTGGTTTGTGTAATACTACAGGCTGGCTGAGCTGTTAGCTGGATCTTGGAATCTGTCCCAAGGCTCAAAGTTGAGGGACAGTGGAAAGTTATCAGTAGCAAACACGAAGGAGGGAAGGGCTGGCTGTCCTCTCCCGGGTCAAGGAAGTTCTATGCCTTGGACCTGAGCCTGATAACTTCTGCTCAGTCACTCTTTATCTTTGCCACACCTCCGTATCTCCCAACTGCACTCCACTGGCCCAAACCTGGGCCCTTGGGCTCGTGTGCGGTGGTAAAGCTGACATTTTGGCCGCCTGCCTGGTCCTAGACCTGCTCCCTTTGGGGGTTCCTGTGTGACTCCTTTTTTCCTGGGAATAAGCAGGTTAGCTCACAACTTCAGACTTCCTCTTGTGACTTGGCATAACTAGAGAAGGTTCTGTTGTCCTGTGCAGCTCCGTTACTTGGTCCTCTGGACATCAAGCACCTTGTAGATCCCAGGAGATGCAAATTAAAGCAGCTAAATGTTTGGGTTTGAAATTTTCATATGTCAGAGAAAAAGTCTTTTTAAGGAAAACAGGTGGTAGATCTTCACACTTTATCTCCAATGGCTCTTTGTGCCTCCTTTACTGTTTTTCAGAATCATCTTTACTGAGAGCTGTGGTCTTTCCTAGCTTGTTCCCTGGACTTTTCCCACGGTCTTGGGGCTCCACAGCTGTCATTTCTCCTCCTGTGACACTTTCTCACCAGAACCGACGCCTCCCTTACACCCTCTCTCTTGTGTGTGCTTCAGTTACAGCCACGCAGCTTTCTGGCCCCCGGAGCTATGGAGGAGCACCTCTCTGGCTGTTTCCGAGCTGTGACTTTGCCAGAAGAAGGCAGAACAAGACTGATGGCATTTCAGATTTGAAAAAGCCTGTGGTTGCTCTCACACCTCTTTCTTCCCTGTGTGATTTCAGTCTTTTGTTGGTTGTAGAACATATTACAGTCCCCTAGAACTGGATGGCTGGGCGGCTCAAGGCCAAGTAAAGAAACCATCGGGTCCTTGGTGTTGAAGCTTAGACACAAACTTCTTCTCAAACTTCTATCCAGGTACTAACTAGCTCAAAGGTCCAGGTGCTGCTTAGCAGGAGAGCAGGCCCTTCTGTTTTGGGGTGCTTCTTCCTAGAGGTGACTCTTTCCCGGAAGACTCGTGGACTGAAGGCTTCCTCTGTCTGTATTCATCTCAGTGCTCACAGTGCGCATGGCATCTTCTTTTGTCACCATCTCTTTTGTATCCATCTCTTTCTGGTTATAGCACAGCAACTTAGGAGGTCCACCTCCATCATTCTCAGGTATGTAGTATGAACGGGATTAGCCTGAACCAAAATCCCCCTATCTCCTGGTCATAGTGGAGAGCTATTCTGCTCTGTCAGAACCAGGAAGGTAAGAGAGATGCTTGCCGTGTTTATGGAGAACAGAACTTGCTTTCTTTTTTTTTTTTTTTTTGCTTTTTGGAGACAGGGTCTCACTTTGTAGTTCAGGCTGGCCCTGAGCTCACTATGGTGCCCAGTCAAGCCGCCGCGAACTCAGCAATCCTCCTGTCTCTGCCTCCCGAGTGCTGGGATTACAGGCGTGAGCCACCACGCCCAGCATTATATGTGGTTACCGGGGATTGAACTCAGGTCCTTGCGCTATTATATGTGGTTACCGGGGATTGAACTCAGGTCCTTGCGCTTGCAAGGCAGGCACCGGAACCACTGAGCTAACCCTCCGGCCCAGAACTTGCTTTCTTATTCTGGGTGTGTTGCGAAGAGAGATTCTTATTCTTATTGTTCCCCTGGATGATGCATGATCTCTGGATCTGCTGTAGCTGTTTTAATGTCTTGAGCTATCTGGTCTTTCCGAGCAGATCTCATGGAGACTGAAGCTGAATCTGACACCACAGAGGTCAGATTAGATATACTGAGAAAACTGCAATCCTTGGACATATTGGCTGACTGTCTGGACGGTGCCTCTCTTGAATCTAGATCGGTTGTTAGACTGGAAGCATAGATGTGCTGATAATTTAAAAAGTGTTGACCTACAGGGATGTCATTTTCATTCACTCCAACCTGACAGTTGAAACTCATAAATCCCATTGACTGTCCGAGGCGGGAGTTTTTTTCCTCAGTTGCAATGCACAGACTTCTAATTCATACACCCTAAGACTCAAAATCTGGCTCGGAGGAAGGAAGGAGAGCTAAACCCCTAATTTCCCCGCTGTGGGTTCCCAGAGCCTATCTGTGTGTTGCTGGTGCTGACTCTGTTTCCTTTTACTACAGAAGTTTGGGCAGCACAGAGAAGCAAAAGTTTGGTGCAGAGGTGAGAACTACTGGTTTCCCTGGCAACGCAAAGGAGGCGGGTCAGCTAAACCAGCCCCGGGTTTCCAACAGGGCCCGTCCTGATGGTCCCCAGGCAGTCAGCCCCTCTTGGATGGATGACGTTTCTGAGCTCAGGTTATCAGATGGGAGAGAGTTAGGATGGGAGCTCTCTCATGTGGGACACAGCAGCAGCCTGGGCTGCCAACTTCCTGTCTGTCGCCTTGGGCATCAAAAAAGCCCAGCGTGAATGCCTTTCACTATTAGGCAGTGGAGTGAAGGAACCACCAACTACAAGCACAGGCTTCAGATTGTTTTCTACTCTTTGATTTGTTTTTAACTGTAAGTTAGTGTTTGGAAATGGCTAGAGGAGATTTGGGTGTGGCGAGTGAAGATGTTTTCTCTAGGTTAGGATACAAAAGGCTAAACTATGGGGTTTGTTTTCCTGCTCGTGTTGTCCAGCTGGTTTGCCTGTCATTTGAATGCATTGCAGGATAAGCCTGAGGTCATAACGAAGTGGTGTCCACACTTTCACTTTTTGCCTTTTGAGAGGAGCAGTAATTAACACTGTCATTTGCACAGACTCTTCTTCTTCTGTGTGGGTTACCTGTCTGCTCACCTGTGCTTCATGAAGCCTGACATGTGCCATCGCAGGGCCAGCGTGACCCGGAGCAGTGGGAGGGCATGCTCAGACAGCCCTGATGCAATCATTAGGAGGCAGGAGAAGGAGCGAGGCCTCCTGCTGAACCATGACTTGCTTCTTACGGCAGCCACAGCGGAGATTAGGGGAGAATGCCAGTGCTTCTCGATTTCCCAATTGCCGTAGAGTAGCTTTGTCATGATGACACGATGCAACAGACCGCGACAGCTCCTAGAGCCCAGACCTTTCAAGTCTATCGACCACATGACTATATGTACCAGTCCAAGAGACATAATTTAGCTGTGTGCTTTGTTGCCTTTTTAATCTTCTTTACTACTGTCTTATCTGTTTCTCTCTCAGACCCAGAAAAAATTTAGATGCTCCTCACTGAGCTAAGACATGTAAAGATGGTTTAACTTGTTGCTGTTAGGCAACTCCGCTCTTTACAAGGGCTGAAGTCCACGTAGAGATCGCAGTTTCTGCAGCTGGTTCCCAAGGGGGGGCAGTGTGAACAGCTGCATGGGTTCCTCCCACAGGAGTCAGATTGGAGTATCTTTCAGCACTTGCCTTTCTGGTATGAAAATTGGATTCCCCAGAACTGTGACATTTTTGATAGTCAGACGAAGAAGTTATTCTCACTGTAACCTTTCACCTTGGAGGTTGAAGGCAGTACTTTGCTTAGCACTCCTTAACTTGCTTTGAGTTCTTATGTGGACATGAGTAAGGAAATAGGGTTTGCTTCATGCTGTTTGACCCTAAATGTGCTTGTTTTGAAGGGTTGGCCTCAAGAAGAAATTTTATAATAGACATGATATATATTATTATAATTTTGCATATATGACACTAAGATCAATACTTATGATCTCCATGTTAAGTTCATAGAGATGAACTTACGTTCACCTGCTACAACCAAGAAATAATTGACTGAGCTCCCTTTTGAGGGAAATACACTAGAAAAGCCTTTTGGAAACTGTTTTCACATGATTGTTCAGGCTACAATGGCCATGTGGATCTTAATTTTTGAGAACTACCAGTCACAGTGGGGAAAACATAAGGACAAAGTAGCTAATAAGAGAACTTGTGTTACATGCCAAGGAGTTAGTTATGTGGGAGGCTGATAGACGGGTGGCCCATATTATCACCAGCTTTCCTGGGAAAGTCAAGGGATGAGGGAGTATCTGGTATTCCATTTATTGATTTGCATGTTATGTTGTTAAGGGGAATGTCTGTGGCCCACTGTTTTCACCTGTTTCAAGGTAGAAGGCTCCTTCTCACAGTGGATCTGCTGCATGATGGCTTTTTCATCTCGTCATTCTAAATGCACTGAATGGCTACACGGGACGCAGGGACAGGCTGAGAGAAGACTCCCTGTGATAAGCTAGCTGGTCTACAGGTAAAGCTTCTGGTACACAGTACTGTTCTTACCTTCAAATACAAACTTTAAGTATTGCCAGAAGAAGTCATTATCATTATGGATTTTATATATATGCTAAATATATATATAATTTATTGTAGTTTGTTAGATGGGCAATATTTTTATTAAATACGTTATTGAAGTGTGTTTGTTTGGTAGGGCGCTATAACAAAGCACCACAATCTAGGTGGTTTAAACAACAGAAATTTTTCTTTTAAAAAAGTCTTAAATTTTATTAGTACATGTTCATAGTACATCGTGATTACATTCGTCACTGGAAGCTGGGACATGTACATAACACATCTTGATTCTTTTCGTCTTCCCTTCCCTCCTTAAACTTCCCCTAGAAACTGATTTTCTCACAATTCTGGAGGCTAAAAGTTTGAGATCCAAGTGTCTGCATGGTTGGTTCCTTCTAAAGGTTAAGAGTAGGAATCTACCAGCTCTGTCTCCCAGCTTCCTGGAAGTCTCTGGAATTCTTTGGTATGTAGAAACATCACCCAACCTTCAGCTTCACTCGTTATTCTCCATGTGTGTGTTTGCATTCAAATTTCCTTTTTTTTTTTTTTTTTTTGAGACAGCATCTCACTTTGTAGTTTGGGCTGGCTCTGAGCTCACTATGTAGCCTAGGCAAGCTTCGAACTCAGCAATCCTCCTGTCTCTGCCTCCTGAGTGCTGGGAATACAGGCGTGAGCCACCATGCCCAGCACTGTGGTATGTGGTGTTGATTGCTGATGGGCGTGAGTCACATACTGAATTAGGTGCTCACCCTATTCCAGTATGCCCCATCATAGCCAATGACTTCTTCCACTGACCCAGTTCCAAATCAGATAACATTCTGACAGGCTGGGCCTAGGCTTTCAACATACGGTCCTGGGCAAGGGAAATAGTTCGACACCTAAGAAAAACGAAACCTAAAATTATGCCAGATATTCAGGGAGACTATATCTATATCCCAAGGCTGATATTTTAATTTAATTAAAATTTCAAAATAGAAAGATACTGTGCCAGAAATTGGTCTTACTACCCTCAGGGGAAAGAGAAATGCGTTCTGACTGATGTTTCCCTTCTGAAGAAGAGGCATGATGACCAGTGGATCTTGCACTGCCAGGATTCTGCCCATGGTTGGAATCCACACAGTGCCTTGGGAGACACAGGATGGAATGACCAAAAGGCAGTAGCTCCCGGGGCCACCCAGTTCCCTGCGATCTTTATAGGTCTATTCATTCTCATAAGAAGTACATGAAAGGGAGTAAGTAGGTATGAAGAAGTGAAGTCAAACAGGACTACAGCTATAGGATTTCAGCTCTTACACCTCACACACAGAAGGCACTAGAGGTGGAAGAATGGAGCCCAGGACAAAATTCACACCATGATGTTGTGAAATCTTTTCGCTATGGTTTGGGCCCATAGAGCATAATTAAAGTATCCCATAATTTAAGCCACCTTTACTGTCCTCATCTTACATTTGCAATCTCCTTTGGCTTTTGCTCATCTCTGTGTGCATTTGGGCTGGTTTCTGTAGAGTAATGTATTATAGAATAAGGTGTCCAAATGGCTCCTTTCTAATACTCCTTGATGCATCGGTGGGCAACTTGTCTATTTCCTGACATGTCCAGGAAGTGTCATTCCATTCTCTTCTGAAATCCTACCGCAGCTTTTAGGACACTATCAAAGTGCCTTTCACTTTGCCCATGTGCAAATGCATCCATTGCTTGTCTCAGTTTGTTTTTTGTGCCTCTCTAACAGAGTACACTTTAAGGTTAAAGGTCCTGCTCTGTGACCTGGTCAGGGTGTTGAGGTTTATGAAGATCCCGTCACATTGGTTCACATTGGTTTACACAAACTCAAATCATGATTGCCTTTCTGTGTTTCTGCAGCTGACCTGCCATGAGAGTGCTCTCCCTTTTTTCTCTCTGCCCATTCTAGAGCCTGTCTGCACAGCATATCACCACCCTGAAAAGCCAGCAGGAAGTGGGATCTGATGTGTTTGCTTCATTTTTTACAGATAAAGAAATGAAAATTCAGATAAGTCATCTGCATATACATACTCAATTGTATCGAACCCACTTTTGAAAGGAGATGTTATAGATTGCATTATGTTTCCCCAAAATACTATGGAGTATCTGAGAATGTGACTTTATTTGGAAGGAGATTGGCTGCTGGGGTAATGATTCAAGATGAGATCATACTCAAATAGGGTGGTCCCTTGAACCAAAACAACTAGCAACCTTTTTTTTTTTTTTTTTTTTTTGTCATACTGGAGTTTGAATTTAAGGCCTCAAGCATACTAGGCAATCTCTAAACTATATCCCCAGCTCCCAGTCCCCTTTTAGGAAGATCACCATGCGAAGATAGAGATACCCAGAGAGAAGGCTACCTGACACAAAGGCAGAAACTGGAGGATTCTGCTGGCAGCCCAGGAGCATCTAGATTTTTTGTTTGCTGGTCCAAGGTAGGGTCTTGCTGGATAGATCAGACTGGCCTTGAAACTGACCATGCAGCCCAAGCTGGCCTTATACGAGTGCACCATCATGGCTGTCAGAGCCCAGGAGTACCTAGACTTGAAAGCACCTCCACCAGTCATGAGAGGCAGAAGGCTTCTACCAGCAGGCCTCAGAGAGCTTAGTCTTCAAGACACTTTGATGTCAGACAATCCACCTCTTCAGTTGGGAAGATCAGTTTGCATTATTTTAAGCAGCACAAGGAAATAAATATAGAAAACAAAGGACTATGTGCCCTCAGACAGCTGATCAGGGAGGACTGAAGTGTCCTCCTGTTCCTACATGATTTCTGAGTCACTTTGTACTTGTGTGCCATGGCTTCATACCATATTCATGTAGTTAGAAATATTAAAGGTGTGACTTAAACAAAAATTATCTCTTGAAGGCAAGTGAATTTTGCTTTTTTTTTTTTTTTGGAGACAGGGTCTTGCTTTGTAGTTCAGGCTGGCCCTGAGCTCACTATGTAGCCCAGGCAAGCCTGGAACTCAGCAATCCTCCTGTCTCTGCCTCCCGAGTGCTGGGATTACAGGCGTGAGCCACCACGTCCAGCTCGCTTTTTTTTTTTTAAGGCATGTTTTCACTATGTAGTTCAGACTAGCCTTGAACTCCCTATGTATCCCAAAGTGGTCTTGAATTCACAGCAATCTTATTGCCCCAGCCTCCCAAGTGCTTGGATTATAGGTGTGTGCCACCATGCTTTGATGTTTAGTTCTTATTTTAAACAAATATTTAAAAAAAACACATTTTTCCCAAAAGAATTTTAAAAACCACATTGGAAAGACAGATGTACACCCTTGTTCATAGCAGCTCAGTTCATGATAGCTCAGTCTTGGAAACAACCCAAATGCCCACCAACTGGAGTGTGGATAAAGAAGATGTGGTTTTTTTCTAAAAATGGAGTATTATTCTGCAATAAAGAATGACAAGATTCATTCATTTATGTGCAAATGAATACACCTGGAGGACACACTAATAAGTGAAATAAATAGATCACAGATAGGCAAATACCGGATTTTCTCTTTGATATGAGCACCTGTAGATGCAAATGAGCTCTAGAAAGTATGACAGTTTTTTTTCAAATCTGTTGGATATAATAGCTGTAAGAGATGTATATTAAAGTATATTTGCAATTTGCTTTAAAATTGTCTTGCTAAAAACAAAGGGAGGGCCAGGGATATCTCAGCAGCACCACACCAGGCTGGCAAGTTCAAGGTTTCAAGTTTGATTCCCAGTATAGGGGAAAATAAACAAAACAAAACAAAACATAGGGGAGCATGGGGTAGTAGATGAAATAAGACTAATGAGTGTGACTACATGTAACTTCTGTGTTTGAAAAAGAAGTGTGCCTTAAAATATTGAAAAAGTAGGGCCGGAGATTTAGCTCAGTGGTTCTGCTGCCTGCCTAGCAAGCACAAGGTCCCTGGTTTGATCCCAGTAACCACATACAATGTTATGATATCGGGCGTGATGATTCATGCCCTCCAGCAATCAGTACTACACCCCACAGTGCTGGGCGTGGTGGCTCATGCCTGTAATCCCAGCACTCGGGAGGCAGAGGCAGGAGGATTGCTGAGTTCAAGGCTTGTCTGGGCTACATAGTGAGCTCAGGGCCAGCCTGAACTACAAAGCGAGACCCTGTCTCAAAAAAAAAAAATTTTTTTTTGAAAAAATAAAAGACCAGGTGGGCTGTATGCTGGGAAGGTGCACTGTGTTTCTCTGAGGTCATCCGATCCACAGAAGAGCAAATGAAGAATTCAAAAGAATTCCTATGGTTCCACGAGTGTCTCAGAAAGACACTCCCTTGTTTTGTAGTTAAAATAACCTAATGGCGTGTGGCCCTACACCATGAGAAAAGTGAAAACTAAGTGAGCTGGGCTGTGATCCAACTTGGAAGCTCTGTCCTGAGTGAGGAGCAACTTCTTTCATGAAGAGCCATGTGCATCAGTGCCCTTTTGCACAGTGAGCTGAGGTCCTTTATCTCTGTGCCTGTATTGACTCTCCTCTCTTAGCCTGAACTCTTGTTCTCTTTGTTCTAGAAAAAGAATGTAATGTTGCAAAAACTTGACCTTTGTAAAGTTCGTCTTTATGCTACAAGTACACTGATTTGTTTATCCTTCCCAGGAGTTGTTAGGTTTCAGTCCTGTGGAAGGGCCTGGAAGCCTGTAGGCCATGGTGGCCATGAGCACATACAGAGTGCCCAGACTTCAGTCTTCAGTACTCTTCTGATTTTTTTTTTAAATTGAGTTTATGGGTACATTTTATATACACATCATGTTCACACTCAACATGAGTGAAGGTGGCTGAAGAGGTGGATGCACTGCCAAATCTTGCCCTGGTGGTGTAAAGCTGTCAGTGGGACAGCTGACAGGAAGGGAGGAACATCAGTGCTGTATTAGGTACACACATCTATGTTACAGTCAACAAAGGTGATGATTGTACTATAGCATGTGAGTTTATCTCTGCTTTAGGAAAACATTTTAGGAAGTAAAGGCCAGATGCATGTAATTTATTCTCAAAGGATTTAGACATATAAACAGAGCAATAGCAAATTTATAAAGTGGGATAAAATGTGAACCAATTCAAAGGGGCTCAGGAACATTGTTGAGCAATTTTTTAAAGGACTTTTCTGTAAGTTTGAATTTTTTCAAATTAAAAAGTTTAAAAATATTGCAAATATTTTATGTGGTGTATTATTGTTCTTGGTATTGGAAAAATTGGAACTGTAAAGGTAATTTTAGCCAGCAATCCAAATTTCCTTTTACATGCTTGAAAGCTATAAAAATAACTAGTGGGCAGGAGATTTAGCTCAGTGGTTCCACTGCCTGTCTAGCAAGCTCAAGATCTTTGGTTTGATCCCTGGTAACCATATACAACAATACTGGGAGTGGTAACTCACGCCTACCAGCAATCAGTACCACAAACCACAATGCCAAGTGTGGTGGCTCACGCGTATAATCCCTGCACTTGGGAGGCAGAGGCAGGAGGATTGGTGAGTTTGAGGCTTGCCTGGGCTACATAGTGAGCTCAGGGCTGGCCTGAACTACAAAGTGAAAGCCTGTCTAAAAAAAAAAAAAAAAGAGGGCCGGAGGGTTAGCTCAGTGATTCCGGTGCCTGCCTTGCAAGCGCAAGGACCTGAGTTCAATCCCCGGTAACCACATATAATGCTGGGCGTGGTGGCTCACGCCTGTAATCCCAGCACTCGGGAGGCAGAGACAGGAGGATTGCTGAGTTCGCGGCAGCTTGACTGGGCACCATAGTGAGCTCAGGGCCAGCCTGAACTACAAAGCGAGACCCTGTCTCCAAAAAGAAAAAAAAAAAAAAAAAGAATTAGCATTAGTTTCCCCTTCCATTTTTTCTGTTACCTCTGCTGAATGTGAGTAAAATGGACATATGTTTTTCAAGAGATTATAAAATGCATAGAATCTAACTTATATATCAGTCCTGAATTATTAAGAAGATATAAAATATCAACAGCAATTCACTTGGCAGATTCTGAGCTCGTGAGACTAGAATTGGTCTGACTTCTTTGGGCTTCTATCATTAAGTGGATGCAGTGTTACCTAGTTTATAGTGTGGATTCAAATATTTATTGAATAGATACATGAACTGTCCTAAACTATGATTGGAATCTTGTAAGAAAAGAACATTTCATTAAGACTCAAAGTCATCTGATGAGGTCTGGTGAAAATGATTTTGATGTTTGAGATGTGCTTTCTAATGTAAAATGTTTCCCTAGAGATTTCCACGAGCTTTTCTTATTGGCCTTACCAATAAAGGCTTACACTAAAAAGAAAAGAAGAAAAAAAAGAGCAAAAACTGGAAGAAAGCCCAAGCTATGCACATGTTTCTTGTTCTAAATATTTCCTAAAATAATTTAAGCTTCCTGAGTCTTTTGCCCTCTAGAGTCCTCTTTACTCTTTCTCCATAAAAATTATTCAGATAATAAAATGTTATTTTGAAATACACTGATGTAGGGGCTGGGGATTTAGCTCAAGGGGTACCGTGCCAACCTTGAAATACACTGATGTATGAAAAAACTTAATGCTGTCTTGGTTTTCTAGAAATTGAGAGCACATCTTTAAACAGCTTACCTAGGAATGAATTTTTTTTTGTTTGTTTTTGAGATAGGGTCTCGCTTTGTAGTTCAAGCTGGCCCTAAACTCACTATGTAGCTCAGGCAAACCTGGAACTCAGCAGTCCTCCTGCCTCTGCCTCCTGAGTGCTGGAGCCTAGCATTTGTAGTATGTGGTGCTGATTGCTGGTAGACATGAGTCACCACATCCAGTATTGTTGTATGTGGTTACTAGGGATTGAACCAGGGACCTTGCACTTGCTAGGCAGGCTCCAGAACCCCTGAGCTAAATCTCTGGCCCAGAATGAACTTTTTTATGAGACAGAACATAAAAAATAAGAATTAGCAGTGGGAGTGGGTGGTGACTGATACAAATGTAAGCTTCACCTGAACAGGGCATAGTTCAGAGCTAGGGCTGATTAGGGTCTCTTGTACATTCCTGTTCTCGCAGCCAGGAAGTTCTAAAAGAAAGAGTTCCATATGGAAGAAGAAGATGTCTTCTATCCTCACGCATGCATTTACAGGTGGAGCCAGCACTCAGCAGGTGCTGGGACACATCAGGCTTGACGTTCGTCACGACAGACACAGAGAGGCCGGTACCTAGGCCAGGCGTGAGGCACGTACAGTTAGGAGGGGCAACCAGTGGTCCATGTGCTGCTGCCAAGGTTTGGCCGAAATCTGGGAGACTCAGGGTGAGAGGCCAGGCAAAGACAAAGTGCACTCACTGGACGTGAAGTATTTGAAAAGTAACATGCTTTCTTTCCAAACAAGAGCTGCAGTTGGCTGAAGTCACCCTCTTTTCACGCAGTTTTCACTTGAAGTCCAGTCTCTGAGAACTCGAGCTGATATTTGAAACCATCTTGCAACATGTTTACTTGATGCAGTGGACAGCAGGACTGACCTCCAGGGACACTTTGGAAAGCACCATGCTGTTGCTTCACTTTAAACTGATTAGTTGTAATAAGCACATCTCAGGTTTTTGGCAACCATAAATATCACTGGATTAGGAGATGGAAACTGGGATTCTAAATCTGAGTTTTGTGTGATGTTGGGCAATGAGTGAGGTAGTTTGTTTGTGTTCCAAACATTCGATGCATTTTATGAATCTATATTTATATTTCTTTTTTTTTTTTTTTTTTTGAGACAGGGTCTCGCTTTTTTGTAGTTCAGGCTGGCCCTGAGCTCACTATGGAGCCCAGGCAAGCCGCCGCGAACTCAGCAATCCTCCTGTCTCTGCCTCCCGAGTGCTGGGATGACAGGCGTGAGCCACCACACCCGGCACTGTGGTATGTGGTATTCATGGTTGGTGGGCGCGAGTCTCCACACCCAGCATTGTGAGGCAGGCGCCGGAACCACTGAGCTAACCCTCCGGCCCCCAATATATTCATATTTTTTGAAACAGAACACAAACAATTCATTTCATGAATCTACATTTAGAATCTATATTCTTCCAGTGCATTCTTTGTTAAACAATAAATCAGTGATAACGTTTTGTTGTGCAAGAATCATTTTAAGAAAAGCAATGCTGACAAGTTGCCTCAAGAAAGAAACTAAAGCTGGAGGTGGTGACATACACCTATAGGGAAGCTGAGGCAGGAAGACTGCTGTGAGTTCAAGGCTAGCCTGGACTGCTTTATGAGAATTTGTCTCAAAAAAAAAAAAAAAAGGAAAGAAAAGAGTGATATGACAACTTTTAACCATGAATTGTAACACTATTTCTTCCTTGAACTTAATATGTATGATCCCTTTCTCTGAAAATTAGGTATTAAAGCCAAATATGGTGGCACATGCCTGTAATCCTCACTTTGGAGGCTGAGGCAGGAGGATTGCTTCAAGTTTAAGGCCTAGGCTGCGTAAGGAGTCCAAGCCCAGCCTGAACTACATAGCAAGCTCCTATCTCAAAAAACAACCAAAGAACAACAAAAAAGAAAGTTATTAGACAGTTAGTTGCATTCTGATGGCTCATTCATAAACAAGTTCATATCTAAGATTTACTCCAGCTCTATAAGTTTGACTTCCAGTATTTTATCCCCAGATGACCATTAGGGCTTAATCTTATAACTGTAGAGCAATTTGATATATCTTGGAAAGGATCACCTATGTTTGCCTTTGGGAGCTCTTAGTGTGGTACTTAGAGAATCTCAGGAATGGTAATATGAGGGTAGATGGGTGAAACCTCAGTGACCACTGGGACCTTAAAGTGTACACCTTCTTTTATTTTTTTTATTTTTTAAAATTTTTAAATTTATTTATTTATTTATTTTGAGACAGGGTCTCGCTTTGTAGTTCAGGCTGGCTCTGAGCTCACTATGTAGCCCAGGCAAGCCTGGAACACAGCAATCCTCCTGCCTCTGCCTCCCAAGTGCTGGGATTACAGGTGTGAGCCACCACGCCTGGCATTGTGGTATGTGGTATTGATGGCTGGTGGGCATAAGTCTCCACGCCCAGCATTATATGTGGTTACTGGGGATTGAACTCAGGACCTTCCGCTTGCGAGGCAGGTGCCGGAACCACTGAGCTAATCCTCCACCCCCTTCTTTTATTTTGAATACTAAAAAAGACCACTGTGTCTGGAACAATGCCACCTTGGGAATGATGAACGCTTTATCTAACAAAAATATTTGTTTGAGTCTTCTGACATCATATTCTTTCTTTCTTCTCATTTATTTACATTTAGAAGCTCTATTTACATACAAGTCATGAAAATGTATTCAAATCATTCCTCAGTCATAGGTCTACACAGCAGCATGTTTTGTTTTGTTTTGTTTTTTCCAGCACAGCCTGTTTCACGTACAGTACTGGTCCACAGATTTCCTTTTCTGTTTCCTGCTCTGCTCTGTACCTCTGGGAGTGATGCTTTCAGGCTTCATTTTCCAAACTCTCAGAATGGCTGATTTGGGCCAGTGGGACAAAGGGAGGAGACTGGACAGAAAGGGAGAGAAGGGAGAAGCCAGAGTTTTACTCTGTTTGGTTTTGGGTCCCAGGGAGTGACTGTATCTTCTCTGTGGTCCAGGCTTCTATCATCTGGGCCAGCCATAGTGCCTGCTTCCACCAAGTGACCCTGGACTTTGGGCTCCAGGAAGCCTCCTTGTCCCTCCCATCTAGGACGGTATGTCAAAATCTCTGGTTTTTTTCTTTGATTTGTCTTTTTCTGGCCTTCTGTCACCTGTTCAGCCAATATATCGATTCTTTATTTTTCAAATATGAAAATGATCTTGATTTTTCAAATAGAATTCTGACTCACAAAGTTCCAGAATGAGAATTAGTACCAGCATGAGATCTGTAAGACAAGACAAGATTCTGGGACTGAATTCCCAGTTATTTGAGCCCAAGGTGGTGGCATTCTTGCAGATGATGGGTGAGCTCCAGTCACCAGCGACATACAGGAAACGTGATTGCCACATCCTTACTATTCTTACCTAGCTTGTGGTGCTCGCTGGGGTCAAGGATTTGGGAGATTAAATAGAGGCAGCATTTGACTGATGTGCCAGGAATGACAGGATTTGGGAATATTGATAGTACTGGCTGGGGAGTTTTTCAGAAAACTACTAATGAGAGCAGAGCTGGAAGTTTTGGTTCAAGGCACAAATGTACCCTGCGGGGGGGGGGGGACCTTAAAAAGTCTTATCTCATGAAGCCAAAAGGCAGACATAGCTGAGGTTCTCTAGTTGTGTGGATTATAGCAATGACAACAACCTAAAATCTTATGCTTGATTCATGGCGTTAGTGGCAAGAGGTAGGAGCCAGTGTCATGGGAAGGTGACATTTGAGGGAAACTCAGCCTAGTCAAGAACCTTGACACTTTCACTCCAGATTACTCTGGACCTGTCTTGCTAGATTCCTTTCTGCCTGAGGAAGGGAGGGTTTTCCTTGTGCAAATATTTTATGTTTTGTTTTCAAGACCATCTAACTGACCTATCGCCTTCACCTCTAGAGCTAGAGTCCTACCATGCTTTGAGGGAAGTCTTCTGGGAGGAGGCATTCCACATTTTGTTTCCTGAGCAGATAGCTTCTTCTAGCAAGTTTGCTTACTTCTAACCCTGGGCTCTATGCAAAGGAATGGATTCTATGAGTATTACAAAGAGTAGGCCACCACATAGCTTTGGATTAGACCAAGCGGAACTTTGAATACTTCTTGAAGATGAGAGATCTGATGTACTAGTGGAAGTAGTTGGTGATGGCTTTTTGATCACATCATTGCCCCATATAAGGAAGCCCCTGAAATTTAAAGGTATAAAGAAATCGTCCTAGAGGACAAACTTCTTGGCTGTTCACTTTGTTCAGGATGGGACACGCACAAAGTTTTGGATTTATCCCAGATCGTAGGTGGTGGCCCAAACACTCCAGTGTTTAAGGATTTTGAAAGAAAGAAGTCAGAAATGGGTAACTTAGAGGTCTGGAGGAGAGATCTATAGGGAACTCTGTGGGAATAGGCACAAAACAAGAGGATATTTGTTCCATGTAAGTATACACATTGGGCAATATCCAGTGGACAAGAGGACCTTTTCTGTGGAGAGCAGATACTGTGGTGATTACTCAAGAGGTTGTGGCCGTAGGGAAGGGACAACCTACAGGCTCAGTAGCATAGACATTTTCCTTCTTGTGTCAGTCTTGGTCCCACCATTGCTGAGAGCCCAACTTGCCAATAGCAAGGCCAGTAGCTGATTCTTTTTTTTTTTTTTTTTT
>PVIC010034731.1:0-19412 GCA_004025085.1 Thryonomys swinderianus | reverse complement strand
AAAAAAAAATACACTGGTGTAATGATGTATTTTCCATGTGCCCAGGCATGCCAAAAAATTTGACAGGCTTTGTTACTAAGGTTCTAATTATTAAGCCTCAAGAAAAAATACCTTACTCATAAAAATGTTCTGAGAACTAAATTAGCAATGTATATAAACAATCATACTATCTAAACAATTCTGAACAGAAGGTAAGCAGATTCCACATTCATCTTCCCTAAAGAAAGACAAAGTCCAAGGAACATACCTGTCTGGCATTCTTTGTTTTGGGTATGTGGTTTGCAGGAAGTAGCTTTAGTCTGTGTGATGGGTTTGCACAGTAACGCTTTGTTCTTTAAAATCCTTGGAGGCTGAGAAGGTGGCAGTTTCAGGGTATCTGTTTGTGTGCTTGCCTAGAAAAAAAGTAAATGAAAACCAAAGAGGCTTCAAAACCTAATCATTAATTTCAAAAAATATAATAATTTTAAAAGAAATAGGATATTGGAATTACATGGAACACCAAAATATGTAAATTCAACTAAGTATATGAGAAATAAAATATTCTTGAAATGCTAATAGTAATCAAGGAGTATTTCAATGATCAAATGTCAACTCAAAGCAGGCAGTTATCATTTTTGTTTACCAAGAAAAATTCTAATACTGTCTTAACATACTGCTGAACAGTAACAATGCTCTTATGATTCAAAATGAGAACTATTTCTTGACTGAACAATCAGTTGTGAAAACAATTAAGAGTAAGAGAGTTTAAAAAAAGAAGAGAGTTACAGATAAACATTTCAGTAATTTAAATAAAGATGATGAAGGCATGGTTATCCCACAGGCCAGAAGTATCTTAGAAATGCCACACTGTTCTAGTGATTTTTACTCATTACTTATTTTCTTACTTATTTTAAGAGAAAAAGAAAATACAGAGTAAAATAAAAAGGAATGGTTATTTACAGCATAATCTACATGAGATAGGAACAAAATAAACTTCATTTATACTAGAGCAAGAACCTTGAGCTTTCGCATAGAGCTATATTCCAAATCCTTTTCATCTTGAGACTGAATCTTGCTAAGTCAATAAACTGCCCATGCCAATTTTAATTTGCAATCCTCCTGCCTGGGTCTCAAAGAAGGGTAAGATTAAAGATTTTCTATAATGTACCACTCCAGGCTGATAAGCCATGTTTTAAAATACTTTATTCCAAACTTACATACAAGTCATTCAAAATTTTTTTTAAATTCCTAAATTCTGCAATTTATAATTCTGTACAATTTTTAAAAGCCTTTCATTAACTAAAGGTAGCAAGCACTCAGAGAAATTGAAATACATTGAAAACCCGATTAAACATACATAAAGTTCTACTTCTGAATAATATTAAATCTAATGAAATTTCCTTTATATAATCAGTGAAGGCAAGTTAGCTCAGACATATTTGTACTCCATAAAAACTAAAAGTATAATACAGTCACAATACCAATAATAATAATAAAACTTACATCCCCAATGATTTTCGCTGTTACTGTTGGGACTGCACCTTGACAGAAATTAAAACAAAAACTTAAGATCTTTTACAATTACTTAAATATTAGCATTAAAAGGCAATTATTGGCCCATAAACAAAGTCTCATACTGAGGACATGTTTATTTTCATTTAATTCAGTGGAAGAAACTAGCAGCTCTAAATTATAAGATGAGACAATGAAGATAAAGAACTTACAAAAACATTAAACATCTAACAGCCCATAGTGAGCTATCATTCTTAATATGAATGTGTCAAATATATAAAAATAATGGGTGATGGAATAAAGAAAGATCAGTATATTTAATTTAAAAGGCCTAGTAAACAACTGCCAAATCAAGCCATACCTTGTAAGACACTGTTAGAATTAACTGTGGGCTGAGCAGCAGGAGCATTTGCCAATGATACAACATTAGCTATAACTGGAGTTGAATCTTTTCTGAGAGATGGAGGCCCTGTGGAAGCAGCTTGAACCACAGAAATACTTGCTGATTAAAATAAAAATAAAGAAATCACATATGATTTATAAATTCTTACACAAAAACCAACATCTCAAGGAGGTTAAGCAATGCTTTCAAGTTTGTGTAATTTCTGTTAAAGTGAAGGGTCCTTTCAGAATTAACTGGGATTCTGAAGTCACCATTTTTATTTAGTGAAACTTGAAAGTTCTTCCTATATTTTATCTTGGCATCAAAATGCAATAAATAGTGTTACTTTAAAAGCTACCGTGCATATTTTGGAAGCACAAGAGCCCGAGTTTGATCCTCGGTACTGCAAAAAAAAAAAAAGAAAAGAAAAGCTACAACAAAAATCCCCAACAGTATAATACCAGTGAAGATCACAGGTTAGGTAGATTTAATAGACGTTTACGTATAAAGTGTTTCTTAAACCTTAACTTCACCTGAAAGATTTTTTAAGTTTCTGGAATAAGCCCCTGTAGTTCTCACATCTACTTATAAAGATACTATACTTATACTGTTCCAGCTTTTAAGATGACCAAGTTTTGGGGGCTTTTTGTTTTTTGTTTTTTTATTTTTTGAGACAGGGTCTCACTTTATAGTTCAGGCTGGCCCTGGGTTCACTATGTAGCCCAGGCAAGCCTTGAACTCAACAGTCCTCCTGCCTTTGACTCCCAAATGCTGGGATTACAAGCATGAGCCACACCAGACACTATGGTTTGTGGTACTGATTGCCAGTGAGCGTGTGTCACCACGCCCAGTTGTTGTACGTGGTTGGTTACCAAGGATCAAACTACGGTCCTTGTGCTTGCTAGGCCGCATTGGAAGCATTGAGCTAAATCGCCAACCCACAAACTTTATGTTTTTAAGCCATAAAGTTTCAAAGATTAAACTACCTAAATACATATGTAGTATATGTGACTCGGTTTTTATTTTCTGTAAGTACTCTCAAATCTTTTATTTCCCACTTAGTGCTGAGGATTGAAGAAAGGACCTACTACATGCTAGTCAAGTGTTATACCACTGAGCTAAATCCTCAACTTTTCAAATCTTTTTTCTCTTCACTTCTTTGTTTTTTTGAGACACAGTCTTGCTAGTTCAGACTGGTCTTGATGATCCTCTTGCCTCAGACTCCAGAGTGGTGAAATTACAATCATTCACCACCAGTGCTTATCTTTTACTATTATTATTATTATTATTATTAATGGTACTTGGGATTGAACTTAAGGCCCTTACACTGAACCACATCTCCAGCTCCTTTTTATTTTGTTTTGTTTTGAGACAAAGTCTCACTTAAGTCACTAGGTTCCACGTGCTGGTCTCAAACTTGTGATCTTCCTGCCTCAACCTTTCAGGGTGCTGCCTTCTTCAAGAAAGCCAAGGTACGCAAATATACAATTATAAAACATTAACTATCATCCTTTCCTATAAATTCAAGTACTTATAGAGCTAGTTGATTCAATATGCTCTCAGAAAGGTTTTTTAAAAAATTATTTGCCTGCCTTTAATCTGAAGTGTTGGAAAAAAAGGACCTAAATGTTTAACAACTAAATTTGCATTTCATAAATGTATAATTCTCTTACAATCCCTTCCTAATTTGTAGAGGAAAAATACATTGTTCTTAGCATTTATCAAAGTTTAATTTTACCTGCATTGTTTTGTGAAAGTGGGTCATATACACTTTGCTGATGACAGAACATCAAGATACAAAGCAGGTTACAAAAATGTTTTACTTCTCCACGCCATTTCAAGGACTCACTAAGTTTACCCTGGCGTTTGCAACCATCACATTTGGCCATCTAAAAATGGATATATACACAAAATAAAGTAAAACAAAAGCAAATGTATCTACAATCTGACATTAATAGAAAAAACACTTAACAAGAAAATTAACTTAGACTCTAAATCATAAAATTGCAGGTAGACAGTCCTAAAGTGGTACTTATCTACCAATAACTGTATACCACAAAATTTATTTAATGAGCTAAATCATAGACAATCTAGTAAGCATCAATTAAAAAATGAAGTGAAGTTCATTTAATTTCAGAGTATATCTTCCTCAAACGTCAGACAACAAATTCATCTTATTTGACAAATGAATAAATTTTAAGTATTTCAATGTCTTAAAATGGATGTTATTTCCCACATCAAATTAAAAACAGAGTTCAACCATACCACAGTCTTCTTAAATCTTATGTTAATTGCCAGAAAACATAAAACATTTAATATTTTAAAGTATTAAATTGTTAAATTGTCCTTCTTTCTTCATAAAATGAGAAAAAGAGCTTTTTTATTTTTAAAGAGAGAATCTCATTATGTAGTCTAGGCTGTTCTTGAACTCACATATATCCTAAATTGGGACTCAAACTTGCAGGAATTGTCCTGCCTCAGCCTACCCAGTGCTAGGATTACAGGGGTGTGCTACACCAGTCAAGTACAAGGTCCCTAGTTCAAGCCCCGGAAACCACACACCAAAATGCCCGGTATGGTGACTCGTGCCCACAAGCAATCAATACCACATAACACAATGCTGGATGTGGTGGCTCACACCTCTAATCCCAGCACTGGGAAGGTTGAGGCAGGAGGATTGCTGAGTTCCAGGCTTGCCTGGGCTACATAATGAGCTCAGGACCAGCCTGAACTATAAAGCAAGACCCTGTCTCAAAAAAAAAAAAAAAAAAAAAAAAAACAGGGCACAATAATTTTACCTGATAGAACAAAACGGTGTATTTTGACATGCATTCTTCACAACAGAAGTCTTCCAACTTTCCTCCCAAATTATTCTGTATCAGTTTGGGAGATGTCTGTAAACAATAGGTGCACATTTTACAGTGACTTCCCCAGCGTTTCCCCAAGTCATGTTTATAAAGCAATTTGCAACCTAAAAGCAAGGAAAGATAAAATAATACTTGTAAGAAAAAATATCTACGGTTTTAATGTACTAAACTAGATTAAAATGTTCTTGGGTCCTGAAGAACAACTCGGAAACAATTAAATTGTTCTTGGGTCCAGGTTCAAGTAATCAATTTAGGGGGCTGGAGGGTTAGCTCAGTGGTTCTGGCGCCTGCCTCACAAGGGCAAGGTCCTGAGTTCGATCCCTGGTAACCACATACAAGGCTGGGTGTGGAGACTTAGGCCCACCAGCAATCAACCAGCAATCAGCACCACATACCACAGTGCTGGGCATGGTGGCTCATGCCTGTAATCCCAGCACTCCGGAGTCAGAGACAGGAGGATTGCTGAGTTCGAGGCTTGCCTGGGCTACATAGTGAGCTCAGAGCCAGCCTGAACTACAAAGCGAGACCCTGTCTCAAAAAAAAAAAAAAAAAAAAAAAAAAAAAAATCAATTTAGTGGATTAAAACTAGTAGAGTTAAAACAAGGTAAAATCAAAAATAGTAATTTTTAAATGAAGACAGAACAAGATAGAAAATGACATACTGCATTACGTAAAAGTAAGTTTTGTTTCATGAAACTTTCATTTTATATTGGTATGAGATTATATTCTGAATCACAGTAATCCTTCTTTTGTATTGTAGTCAAAAGTATCTAGGGTCTGACATTAAAATTACTGGTCTAGAAGGTACCCCTATGCAGTTTTAATAACCCTGTGCAGTTTTAGTCAAACAAAACATTCTAAGCATAGTCATCCAAATAAAATTTATCTTATATTTGCATACTCAGAAACATAATGGCATTTAAAATAACAAAACTATTAACTTAGGATGCTACCAGATTTTAATGACTTCCATATGTAAATGAATTTGATGACTAAAAGATCTTTAAAGTTCCCATTCAGACCAATAATGTTAAAGGTTTCTCATATTATCATCTCCTGTGTCATATTTTGATTTTTTGTTTTGTTTTGTTTTCTTTTTGGAGACAGGGTCTCGCTTTGTAGTTCAGGCTGGCCCTGAGCTCACTATGGTGCCCAGGCAAGCCTGGAACTCAGCAATCCTCCTGTCTCTGCCTCCTGAGTGCTGGGATTACAGGCGTGAGCCACCACGCCTAGCCATATTTTGATTTTTTACTTCATTTTAACATTTATATATTACAAGACTAATTTTAAAAGAGTGAAGTATCAACCAATTAAAAACACTTGTGAATAACAGTTTAAATCATCTACTGTACTTTGAGGACCAACATGCAATGCAGGTAAGATGTTCTTGTGTCTTTACCTTCACTACAGAATGACTTGTCAGCACCTGAGAATCGCACAGTCTCCTTTACAATTTTCTCGATTTTACAATATTCACACATTGCCATTACATTATTTATTTTCTTATATTCATCACAACAATTCTTGCCACAGAACTGAAACATTTTACCCTGCAAAGAAATAATCATTAAGTACTAATTAAACATGTTATCTACCTTATAAAAATACCTATCTCAATTTCAAAACAAGTATAATTTTGAGAAATTACATGCAAAATATAATTTTACAGATAGACCTATTCACACTCAAATATTTATCAGGAACCTAAAATTTACCTTATAGTCAATAAGTTCTGGTTTTGTGGCAAAAAGACGGTTACAGTGTTGACACCTGAGTTTCACAACATTTCGTGTAAACCCAATATGCTGGGATTGGGCAGCAAGCCGCTGAAGACCTGCAGCAGCAGAGCTACTGATGGAAGTGGGAGAAACAGCAGAGGTGTTACCTCCTCCTGCTGACACTGCTGAACCTGTGGGGATGCTTACAATTACTTGGCCCTGAGATAAGGGCACTACTGAAGAATTCATTCCAGTTGGTTTGTTGAACAAGTTCTGAAAAAACCAAACAACAAACAAACATCGATGTAAGGAGCTGCTCAAACAAATAAGGTGCATATGTATATATGATTCTAGACATGGAAGACAGTGGTGAACAGGTAAAAAATTCCCTACCTTTTAGCAGTTTATGGTCACTGAATAAGAAGAGTTTCATTTATGTCAAAAAAGAGAAAAAGTTTAACTAGCAGTCATTGAAAGATCATCTGGATGATAATAGTATCATTTAATTTTCATAGAATACAGGATAAACTAAGAATCTAAGTTTATAGGAATGGGAAAGAAACTCAGGCAATCCAGGCACTACCAAACACGTAGTAAGTTTACATAACTACAGTATGTGACTCACTGACTGAAGAAGAGGAAGATTCCTGAAGCCATACCTGGAAAGCTACCACACAACTGTAGCTGCAGAAGTTGCGTATACTTCCATCTGACATGGCTAGGTGATACTGAGGGATTGCTGAGGTTTTACAACTGTTACACTGAACTTGTACACCTTAGCAAATCAAAATAAAAACTAATGAGTAATTTACACAAATCTGTGAGAAATTAAATAAGTACTACAGATTGTACAAAAACTCAAGGGCCAGGTTAAGTTGCAGGGACTAGAACTAAAGTCAATCATGTCTTACATAGACAAAAAATTAACAATATTTAAGACTTTTCTTTTTAATATTTTACCCTAAAACTATAAAATAAACAAATCTTAAATTAAATCCAGTATGGATAAAGCAAATACATTACAGAAGCTGTATGAAATATTCTTGGTTAAAGAGGAACGTATATATTGGCAAGCAAGTAAATAAAGAAAACAGGTGACATGATATTAAAAAATGGAGTATCTCACATTTGCCTTAAAAATCAACTAAATTTACACAAAAATCCAAACTGGTCATTTTTTTCAACTATTACATTTTATACTTTATGAAACCAGTATTACCTGCAGAAGTAACCATTTTAACTCGGTAGGCAGATAAGCAATTAACAGAGCAAAAAAGCTCTGTCTTCCCCAAGCTACTGGTATTTTCAATCATTTCTGCCGAGGATCTCAATGATTTGCAAAGTGCACATGGTGTAATCTTGGCTGATTTCTATTAGGAGAATAAAACAACGTTATTCTAACCAAATTCATAGTAAAAGCATAATTCTCTGAAATGTTTATACATAATGCTGTTGAAATATTCTACAGTCTTTTTTTGTTTTTATGTCTTTTTTTTTTGTTTTTGAGACAGGGTCTCGCTTTGTAGTTCAGGGTGGCCCTGAGCTCACTGTGTAGCCCAGGCAAGCCTTGAACTCAGCAATCCTCCTGCCTCTGCCTCCCGAGTGCTGGGATTACAGAAGTGAGCCACAACGCCCGGCACTGTAGTGTGTGGTATTGATGGCTGGTGGGCGTGAGTCACCACGCCAAGCATTCTATGTGGTTACCGGGGATCCAACTCAGGACCTTGCGTTTGCAAGGCAGGCGCCAGAACCACTGAGCTAACCCTCCGGCCGGGAAGTTGATACTCTTATGCTCAGCTATCCTAAAAATGTAAGAAGCTTCATTCAAAAGGTGGTACATGGAGCAGTGGGGTACACATTTAAGGAAATTATAATAAAATTACTTTGAAATACTCTATCATCAATAACAAAGTATGCTGTAAGCAGTAAAATGGAATATCTCATACACGACAATTGTATAAACAATTAAGTCTTTCATTTTAAGCACTCCATCAGAGATGTTACATCAAATGTTAAGAATTATTTGCACGTTACATATTCAGGATAACATATATTCACCACCCATTAAGAGATTTTAAGATATTTCTTCCCGGACCAGAGGGTGAGCTCAGAGGTTCCAGCGCCTGCCTCACAATCGCAAGGTCCTGAGTTCGATCCCCGGTAACCACATACAATGCTGGGCATGGAGACTCACACCCACCAGCAATCAACACCACATACCACAGTGCCGGGCGTGGTGGCTCACGCCTGTAATCCCAGCACTAGGGAGTCAGAGACAGGAGGACTGCTGAGTTCTAGGCTTGCCTGGGCTACATAGTGAGCTTAGAGCCAGCCTGAACTACAAAGCGAGACCCTGTCTCAAAAAAAAAAAAAAAAAAAAAAGATATTTCTTCCCTCTTAAAGGACAAATTTTTGATACCTGACATTAAGATATTAAAATGAGCATTTGCCTAAAATCTGGATGTCTTGTAAATCTCCAATATCAGTTGCTTTTTCTCCTTCTTCAGAACTATTACTACAAACTTCCTTAACAACCATTTAAATCAAACCAAATGTAGTGGTACACACCCATAATCCCAACTCATGAGGTTGAGGCACAAGGGTCTCTTACAAGTACAAGGCCAGCCTGGACTACATAATAAGTTCAAGGGTAGCATGAATTGCATAGCAACACCCTGTCTCAAAAAAAAAAGGCATAAAAAAATCGAGTTAATCTTTCGGAAGCATTTCCTAACACATCATCTCCTATGAAATGTGAATGACTATGCTTTTCCCGTGGATCACTAATTACACCACACTTCCATGCTATCATTTCTATTTACTCATTTATATGCTAGGAGACACAGTCTCTCAGAATAGGAGGTGTATCCAACACTAGTTGCATGGATTATACAAAAGAAAGTAAGTTGCATAAATGACCATCAATATGCCAGGCTCAATACTAGGTGCTCACTCTTGTTTTTTTATATTCTAAAAGTATATAAAAGATGGTATTATAGCCATTAAGAAATAAGAAACTTGGGGCTGCAGATTTAGCTCAGTGGTCAAGAATTTGGTTGGAATCCATGAGACCCTGTGTTCAACCCCTAGCACCACAAATAAAAAGGCAAGTATATAAGAAAACGAAAACATCTGGTACTCAGGGAGTTACATTGTTTTCCCCAAGGTAAAACTGTATTTGAACACAAACTATGGGAATTAAATTTCTATATTCTTTACCACTAAATCCTAATTCTTTCGCTATCACAATATATACTAATACACGAGAAACTCAAGAGGCACTGGCTAGAGTAATGAATGAATTTATAATTATAATGTTTCATCCTACTTCTCTTTCTCTAGTATAGTATACATCATACTCCAATGGGATGAGTGAGTCTAACAAATTTTGAGCACCTGATATAGTATAAGAGAAAGAACAGTCCCACTCTTTCCCTAACAGGGACTGAGCCCAGAACCTCTTGGATGCTAGTCAAGTGGTCTATCATTCTATCCCAGAACAGTCTGGAAGAAAGATAACATTATATGAAGGTACTTGGATTTATTTTCCCTTCTGAGAGCAAAAATAAGAAAAAAAAAAAAAAAAACAAAGCTAATACTTTTGACATTTTCATAATTTCCATCAAAAATTTACATTTCCAGAAAGCATGTAGGTACACAGCTATTACCTCAGCAACTCAGAAGGTAAAGGGAGGATGTGAGCATGACTCCAGCCTGGACATCTTACCAAGATACTGTCTCAAATTAAAATTAAAAAGGGCTGAGAATGCAGCTCAGTGATGAAGTACTTTCCTAGCAAGTGTGAGGTCCGGGCTTTAATCCCTAGCCACTGGTGGAAAACCCAGTGAAAATACAGAGACATCAAGATTAAACATAGTCAAATACCTGTTTGTATGCTGTAATACATGTTGAACTACAAAACTTTTTAGACTGTCCCTCTATCTGAAGCATATGGCATTGTCCAGAGCCGCTATAACAGTAACCCCCACAGTTCTCACAACAGTTCATGGTGAGGTTGTTAGCAGAGCGAAACTTAGAGAAGCAGGCATCACTGCAAAGTTTATGGACCACATTCTGATAATTCACTTCATGTCGAATCTAGGAATCAGAAAACAATACACGATGAACAAGCAGAGACTATCAAAAGCTGTTCTTCAAACACAAACCGTGGTCTCATCCTCGCCATAAAGTAAAAAGGGAACTTACAACAGCATTCTTCTGACACATGCTGCATTTGGTTGAAATGCTATTGGTATTTATGGTAACAATAGGTTTTTTTTTCAGTTCATATGTTGACAAACATGACTGACTGCAAAAATCTTTACTGGTGGTGGTATTTTCGAACTGGGCACTGATCACATCCTTTGGATTTAAAATATCTCTAAAAATGATAAAGAGAGAATAAGCCATATTATAATTCATGTTTTTTCTTTTTGTGTATTAAATTAAGCCAAAAAAAGGACAATTATATTGAAGGGAAACCCTGGATTTTCTTAAAAAACTTATGAAGTGTTTTAATCCTTCCATTCTATAAAATGGAATAAATACACCATGTACTGGACAAAACAACTGTGAGAATATTACATTTTAAAGATTGAAAATGGTTATACTGAATGGCTAACATTCATTATTTCTACAGATGGGATTATAGATTTCAATGTTCTTGTTTAAACTGCCTATATTCCACAAGGGTATAGCTCAGTAGTGAAGCACTTGCTAGAATTGTATGTCTAAAAAATAGTTTTATAGCTGAAATTTTTATATTGTCTTTTCAAAGTAAATATACATTTTAAGTTACACATAAGTACTCCAACAGTTTTTAAATCTATATAAATTTCATTTCCAAGCATTAATAACAAAGGTAATGATGATTAAATTCCTAATGATTATGGTTCTCTCCTAAAACAACACTAATTTTACCAGTACACCAGTTTTTCTAGTTATTTACCAGAAAATTTAAAAGTAAACCATTAAAAAAAAAAATCTTCAAGTAGGTAAAATTTTGTAGAGAAGATCTCTATCAGAAAAATACACCTATAGTTTAACAACTGAATCTTGCATATGAAGCCAATCACACCAACATAATATTTTTTTTAAAAATTATAAACATCTTTGTTTTAATAAAGCAGGAAAGAGAGTAGAAAATCACTGTAAGAAACACCTTATATCATTCACTCTCTAATGCATATATATGTTGTCATACATACTTAGGAGGTCTGGACTGCTTTATTTCAGTTTTTTTGTGGCCCAGGGATCAAACTCACAACCTTGCACATGCAAGGTCAGCAGCCATGTCATTGAGCTAAACCCCTTGCTATACTGATTTACTTTCTGCATTTAAAAAATATTCTTTTATGGCATCTCTTCAAATTAGACTTCAGAGCCAGGGATTTAGCTCAATGGTTCCAGTACTTCCCTGACAATCATAAGTTCCTGGGTTCAATCATTGGTACCTAAATAAACACATAAGATTTCAGTGTATCTTAGAGAAATATCTGCCGAGAAGTTTATTATGTATTTTTTGAAACAAGGTCTTCCTATGTTGCAAAGAGGCCTCAAACTTGCTATATATTCCAAACTGGCCTTGAACTCTCAATCTTCCTCCCTCGGCCTCTTCACTGCTGGTATTACAGGTGTGTGCCACCATGCCTAATACTGAAAAGTTACATTAAGACAGACATTTGCTAAACTCAAGAAATGCTCCACATATGCCCAAAGAGCTCGGTTTTGAGGACAAACCAACAAATAATTTATAAATACTATTACAAAAGGATTCTTCATACATTAATTTTGAAAGAGCTGAGTGTTAACATGCTATAGAAACAGAAATGAAGAAATTATTCAGATCAGATCATATGTGACATGAAAGTCTTCCTAAAAGATGGTGAACATCTTAGCGAGAACCTAAATAGGAGTTTTCCAGGTTAAAAAATTTTGAAAGTGTCATGGGTCCAGGCAAAGAAGAATAAAGAATGTATTTCTCACTGATCTCAACATTCTTAAGAATTCAATTAGATTACGTATTAATTAGAAGCAGATGATTTCTTACACCAGAATGAGGAGGAATAGTCTCATTCTAACTGATAAACTTCAGAAATGACATAATACAGAATTGGTCATTACACTGAATTTTATTATAGAAAGAATCGGGACAGAATTATTAAAATTATTAAACACCCTACTTCTTTTATATAGGATTTGAGTTTTGTTATTGTTTTTTTAAGACAGATTCTTAGTATGCAATTCAAGCTGGTCTTGAACTCATGACAATCGTCTTGCTTTAGCCTCCAAACTAGTGAGATTACATTAGAAGTATATACCACAATGCCAAACTTATTAAGACTTGAAATAGATTTTTTTTTTCCAAGTTTTTGAGAAAGGGTCTTGCCTTGTAGTTCAGACTGGCCCTGAACTCACTATGTAGCCCAGGCTAGCTTTGAACTCACAGCAATCCTCCTGCCTCTGCCTCCCAAATGCTGGGATTATAGGCATGAGCCACCACAACCAGCTGAAATAGATTTTTTAAAAAAAATAAATTGTTAGGTTCTTCTTATTAAATCTAATCTGAGTGTGGGACCGAAGCAGGAGGATCACATATTGAAACGAACACCTGGTCACTTAGGGAGACTATCTCAAAGGACAGGAAATGGAGGGGGCAGCATAGGAATATCAGGCTATAGGGCTGAGGGAAAGAAGAAGAAATGGCAAAGGTAAGAAACCTAAAAATTGGGCCAGAGATTTAGCTCAGTGGTTCCGGCAGCTGACACGCAAGTGCAAGGTCCTAAGGTTGGGCAAAAGAATATGCTCCGACGGGCCGGAGGGTTAGCTCAGTGGTTCCGGCACCTGCCTCGCAAGTGCAAGGACCTGAGTTCAGTCCCTGGTGACCACATATAATGCTGGGCGTGGAGACACGCCCACCAACAATCAACACCGCATACCACAATGCCGGACATGGTGGCTCACGCCTGTAATCCCAGCACTTGGGAGGCAGAGACAGGAGGATTGCTGAGTTCGCGGCGGCTTGCCTGGGCACCATAGTGAGCTCAGGGCCAGCCTGAACTACAAAGCGAGACCCTGTCTCCAAAAAGCAAAAAAAAAAAAAGAATATGCTCCGAGGCCGGAGATTTAGCCCAGTGGTTCCCGCGCCTGCCTTGTAAGTGCAAGGTCCTGAGTTCCATCCTGGTAACCACATATAATGCTGGGCGGGGTGACTCACACCCACCAGCAATACCACATACCACAGTGCTGGGTGTGGTGGCTCAAGCCTGTCATCCCAGCACTCAGGAGGCAGAGGCAGGAGGATTGCTGAGTTTGAGGCTTGCCTAGTGAGCACAAGCCCAGCTTGAACTACAAAGCGAGACCCTGTCTCAAAAAAAAAAAAAAAAAAAGAATATGTTCCAGGCTGTGTATTTCTTTTCTGAAATGGTTGGGACCAGAAGTGTTTCAAATTTCAAAGCTTTCAAAATTCTGAAGTACTTCATAGACTTCATGAAGCATTCCTAACTGGAAAATTGAAATTGCTCCAAAGTCATCAGCATTTTCAGTATGTCAATAATCTAAATGTTCAAATTTCACAAAATTTTGGATTTTAAGTTTCAGATTAGGGCTCCTCAATCTATACAATCTTAAAAGATAATCCCCAACCCAAAAGTTGAAGAGTTTCTTTCCACTGTTTTAAATAGCAGCCATATCAATAAGAAAAATAGAACTGCCCGTAGAAACTGTAAATTCAATCTCCAATTGGATATATGACCTGTGGGATATATGTGAAAGGGCTGTATTGCTCTCCAAATATAACCAAAACTTACTTTTACAATTGTTTCAAGGAAATGAAACTTTGTATCAAAGGATGTACTATATAACCTACTTCTGGAAAAGATGTCTAACCATATTTAAATTGAATTCTCTTGGTTAGTTGAACCAGGGATAGGAATGCCTTTTCACCTTTCAGGACAGAGAAAAGGCAGCACCATATGAGAAACTGCAAACACTGACACATAAAGTAACAAATGATCGTTTGTGTAGGGAGAAGCTGTAATCTTTCAAAATGAAATTTTCTTATGATGTACTCATTTAAGCAGTGTCTAAATCACCTTACAGAATGTATCAGGATGACTTTAAAATTCTTCAAATAAATCAAAATAACCTTAGTATAGGCATACTCTCTTTTTGTTATTAAATGTTGCAATGGACCTTGTAGGGTACTTCAGAGATGCAAAGAAGAAGAAAGAAGAAAGAAAAAGAGGAAGAAGGAGAAGAAGAAGAAAGAAAAGGTGAAGGAGGAGGAGAAAAAAAATATATATATATACATAGCTGGTAGTCATTGTAAGTCAAAAATAAAAATAGTAAATTCCAATTATGTAACAGGCAAGAAACATCAAGTATCTATTGGACTTACACTTCTACTGCCTACAGTTATAAGATAAAATACCATGGTAATACAATACCACAAATGGGTATTTTTTTCTTCTATAAAGCATTTCAACTGAGACAAAAAGAATTTTAAAATAATTCTTAATATATATGGTGTATTTTTTAAAGCTTAAGAAAACCAAGCACCTAGCTTCCAGAAAGACTGGAAGCAACAACATGTTGGTACTGAGTATGTGATATTTTTTTCAAAAACATAGAAAAGTAGGAAAAAATACACAGGCTAAAAACAAAGTATGTTAAAAGGAGAATAAAAAAGGTAAAATTCTGCTATACTTTGAGCAACTTGAACACGTTTTCTTGGTGAGAGGAGGCGGTGGGCGGGCAGGCGGGACTGTGTATCCAGTGAGGCACAGCGTGGAGCAGAAAAGCTGGGTAGACCCTTTCCTCTGATAAGCAGTTTGCCCCTTCTGGAGGATTTTTTTACAACCAGAACAGGAAACTCGAACAGCTGTGGCTGGAACTGAAGGAAGCATTTTATTCATGCCAGATGATGCCAGTGAAGGCTGAAAGCCAGTAGTCAACTGTGGAGCTTAAAAAAAAAAAAAATGAAAAAAAGTGTTTTACTTTTTACTAGGCATTTTAAGTTACCTAATGTTTTTCTTCTACAGCTAGCTTTAAATACTCAACAATAACTATACAATGTACAATTTAAAGACATTTTAAATGGACAGTGAAAACTACCTAGTTTATTAATATACTATATGCAGCAACTTCCTCATTCATGTTGGTCATAATAAGCTAGGACTCACACAATTCTGTTTCTTACCAAGAGGACTGCCACTGACGGAAAACACAGCACTAATTTTCAGTTCCCTCTCTTGAGTTTTTTGCTGTTGGCCATGGCTATATTCCTTCAAAAAGGAAAATAAATAAGTAAATACACAGAGAAAAGAACAAATATGTAAAGAAATCCAGACATTCAAGATGTTTTACTACTGCTATACAGAGGCTGCAAATATTTCCAACAAAAAGAAATAAAATACAAAACAGTAAGCACACTATAATTAACAATAAAGGTTTGTACATGCTGAGAGTAAGAGAAAAAGTTAGTTGCTTAGCCTGTGGCACTACCAGATACTTATAAAATTTTTGAAAATTCTTCAATATTGCAAAAATAAAGTTATTATAAAAGTAATACACAATCACTATAAAAAATTTTAATAAGTAAAAAATTCAAACCACATTTCCATCATTCCAAAAGAACACTGTTATTCTTTTGGTATATTTCTTTCCAGTCTTTTCCCCTCCTTTATTCAAAGACTTTCTTTACACAGTTGTAGTTATTCTAAATAATAAGCTACTTATATGAACTGATGTTTTGCTCACTTGAATCATTTGAACTTTGCATATTATTGCATATTACTCCAAGATAACGTCTCCTGGTAAAGTACCAGTGTTTCTAAGATTGGAGTCCAAGAACCCCTGAAATCCAGGTAGTCTGAGAACTGAAAGAACATTTTTAAAATTGTATTAATTCAATTATTTTAAGTCCATGTAAACACACTTTAAGCCATGAATAACCATCATATAACTGAATTCTATTACAAATTTTCAAAGCTGTTTGCTTTTATAATTACACTGTTTCAATGTGAAATAGACCTAACCTTTAAGATGCTGTTGAACACAGTAAAGTTTATAAGATACCACAAAATTCCTTATTGAAATTCTGCAGACATGCTCCCTTTCTGTGGTGGGGACTGGGGACACATTACTAAAATTTGAGAAATACCAATATACATTACTTAAGTGACATAACAGATTGTACAGAGATATGACTAAGGTGAGTACACTTTCCTAAAGCACAAAATTCAAGACAACAAAATCCTAAATCAGGAAAACAATATTTAATGTAGTATTTTTAGAAGTCAAAATTTTTAGAAGCCAAAATCTAAGATGAACAAAATATCACAATTTTAATTAAAGACAGAATCAATATGATTCTTTTTTATCCCTTCTTCCTTGGGGTCTATTAAGGCTTTACATAGCACTATAAACTGCAGCCCAAGGCTGGGCCATTTAAAGTTTTCCCACAATTAGTGGAATCAGTAATGCCATATCTGTGTGGATATTTGTACTTTAATTCTTCAACTGAAATTACTGTGCAAAAAGGTATACAGTTAAGGTTTCTACCTCATCACAGATTCTTTTCCCCAACAAAACTGCCCTTAATTATAGCCCAGCAATTTAGGAAATAGGCTAATTAAGTCTCTTCCTATTTTGTTGCAAACGGCAATTGTTTTTAATGTTCATTACAAGTCCATTTAATACAACAGTATCAATTCTCTGAAGCATTTATCAACATTTCCTGAATATGTACTAAGTTAAAATTTTTTATATTGAGTTTTCCATTGTTATAAAGTCTGACAATCTTTACCTTTGTGATTTCTTCTATCTCTTACAAAGTTTTACTTCCATAATAAAATTACAAGAAAGTAGTTTCATTGTTTATAATACAGTCCTTTAATCCAAGGGTCAGCAAACTTTATCTGCAAAGGGCCAGATAGTAAATATTTTTGACTTTGCAGGGCATGTGTTCTCTGTCACAATTACTAAAACTGTCTTGGTAGAGCTAAAGCAACCACAGACAACCTAAATAAACCAATGTGGCAATGTTTCAATTAAAATTTATTTAATAAATCAGTGGCAGAAAAATAAGTTTTTAAATGGAGCAGGTTGGATTCGGCCAGCCACTAATAACTTGCCAACTTTGGCTTTCTTAAAAATAATATCTATCTTCAAACTATCTATTCTGTATCATCATCACCCTTACCTATGATAGCACCACTATCCTAGTAAAACTGTAGGATCCTTAACCATTTACCATAGTTTCACAGGCTCAATCTCTCCAACTATACTTTAGAATATATATGCAATATATGTGTGCATGCCAATTACTCTTCTTCAAAACTTTAGAACGTAGTCATCAATATTCTCATCAGAATTACATCAAATCTCTATTTTATTGTAGGAATAAATAAAATCACAACATATTTTACATTTTTAAAAAAGCTCTCACTCGTTCAAGTGTTCTTTTATTTGATATAGTGGAGTTTTTTAGTTGCCGCTGAGATCAGAGTATCTTTTTTATTATTTCATCTCACTATAAGATGATTTATAGAAATATTACTGTTTTATAAAACTATAATTTAACTGTATACACTAATCATCTTTGATGAGTCTGTCAATTCTCTAACAAAGATCCTTATAAGCAATGATAGTAATTTTACCTCCGATTTCCATTTACATTTTCTTCTAATTTTCTTACCATTTATTGGGCCAAAAATCCAACAAACTAACTAATAATGCGGACATAAGTATTGTACATCCCTTCAGCAATTACTAACAAAGGTGTCCAATACTTTACTTTGAAATTCAGTGATTGCTATTGATCTAAAAGACATTTCTTTGCTTTAAGCAAAAGAGTATCTATTATAAACAATGTATAATAAAACCCAAAGATTTAGCTTCGCAGCATTGCACCTGCCTAGGAAGCGCAAGGTCCTAAATTCAATCCCCGGTACCAAAAAAAAAAAAAAAAAGGAGTAATGAATCACATGTATTTTTGGCATCTAACAAAGTCATTTATATAGATACTCATGCTGCTCAGAAAAATACATGTATTTAGGGCCAGAGGGTTAGCTCAGTGGTTCCAGTGCCTGCCTCGCAAGTGCAAGGTCCTGAGTTCGATCCCCGGTAACCACATACAATGCTGGGTGTGGAGACTCACGCCCACCAGCAATCAATACCACATACCACAATGCTGGGGCTGGTGGTCAGGCCTGTAATCCCAGCACTCAGGAGGCAGAGAAAGGAGGACTGCTGAGTTCGAGGCTTGCCTGGGCTACATAGTGAGCTCAGGGCCACCCTGAACTACAAAGCGAGATCGAGTCTCAAAAAAAAAAAAAAACATGTATTTAAAACTTTCTAATATTAATTTATCCTGACATTCTACATTATATACAGTGGTGACAAACCTATGGCACATGTGCCACCATGGGCTGTTTGAATCACTGAAAGCTCTAAAAGGTTATATACTTAAATATTGTTAAATATCATCTGTTAAAGCAAATTTCCAACAAAAAAAAATTTCGACAGTATAGGAAGTATACAATTTAAGTATTACACTATATAAATATATAGAGAATATTAAAGCAAATTTCCAGCAAAAAAAATTAACCACAGGAAATCCCAGAAATAATCCATACTCATTAGCTGAGCTGTATGGTCTCTAATCAGCACTTACTCTCTGTGATGACAATTCCAAGCTTCAGACACATTCTTTATGCCTAAGTGTACATATTATACCAAACTAAGTATACATCTTAAGTACATTTAGCACCCCATAAATCCTTCAAAGTAGCACGTTTGGGTTTTGCCCATTAAAAATAACCTAATTTTCTAAATATATAACACAAATCATTGATAGCAAATAATTTATAAATGTATTCTGAGAAATAAATACCTGATTGATGACCCAAAAGCTTTCAAAAGCAAAGAGAAGGGCCGGAGGGTTAGCTCAGT
>PVIC010034730.1:0-19428 GCA_004025085.1 Thryonomys swinderianus | reverse complement strand
GCTCTTCCGTTCTTTTTTTTTTTTTTTTTTGAGACAGGGTCTTGCTTTGTAGTTCAGGCTGGCTCTGAGCTCACTATGTAGCCTAGGCAAGCTTCGAACTCAGCAATACTTCTGTCTCTGCCTCCCGAGTGCTGGGATTGCAGGCGTGAGCCACCACGCCCGGCACTGTGGTATGTGGTATGTGGTATTGATTGCTGGTGGGCGTGAGTCTCCATGCCCAGCATTATATGTGGTTTCCGGGGATCAAACTCAGGACCTTGCGCTTGCGAGGCAGGCGCCGGAACCACTGAGCTAACCCTCCGGCCCCGTTCTTGCATCTTAGTCACAGAAAACCTCCTGGGAGATGGAAACATGAAGCAAGGGTTAGGCAGAGAAGGAAGCAGGGAGGAAGTCCCCAGCAGAAGCAGGATGAAGCCATTCCAGAGGTGAGCGGGGACCACCGTGAGCTCTGGCCCCAGAGATTTGGGACAGAGAGCCACTGTGCACCACCCGCTCAGCAGACGCTGAGGACGGCTGTGGATGAGGCAGAGACAGCACCTAGAGAGGCCCCAGAAACTCAGGTGCTCCTCCAAAACACCAGCCTCAGCTCTCAGGGCTTTTCGATTTGTTCCAGCTGAACTTCCAGCTCCCTGCCCCTCCGATGCAATGGAAATGCATCTTCCTCCTCCTTGCTTTCTTCTTCCCCTCCCACTCAACCCTGCCCCTTATTTGGGACATTCGAATATAGCTGCTCTTCCCTCCAGGCAGTCCGTGGGGAACCTACTCAGGGCCATGGCTGCAGCAGGAAGAGCTGGGGCTAGACGCGGGCACGCCTCCCTCCAGCATCTGGGGAGGAACCCGGCGGGGGAGGAGCTGAGCGGGAGGCCAGGGAAGTGATGTGGAGCTGAGTCCAAGCCCAAGATCCTCAGCCCGACTTTGCATCTTGCTGGAAGAGGCATCATTCATCCGCCCCGGGGTGGAGACAGGGCAGGGGGAGGGGAATGAAAAACACCCACAGCCCATTAACCTACTTCTGCAACTTCATTAAAACAGAGACTCCGACTTGTCACCATAAATTGTCTTCTGAAGAGGAAGCAGATCCAACACCAAGCTCTAGCAGAAAAGCCTCCGAGAAGAGGCCAGTGTCAGCAGGTGTAAGGGACACTGTGTGTGTGGTGCTGGGGAGGGAGGCGTCCCTAGAGACTTAGCAGGCTGGGCAAAGCAGTCTGGCTGCTCAGTGTAGAGTCTCCTGGCCACTGGGCGAGGCCCAGCGAGGGCATTTTATGTAACAACATACACTGCTGCTCTAAGTGAAAACCCTCGTAGCATCCTGGAGTCCTCATAAGAATGCTAAAGGCTCCTCTCAGCCTTGTAGGCCTCCTTCCGGAAGCCCTGCTCTGTCTAAGCCCTTTCCTCAAGGCACATGCTCAGTGTTGCGCCTCACAGCCCAGTGTACCAAACACTGGCCCGTAGGTCAGCAAGGTTCCTAATGCCTGGTGGGTGAACTAGATCCAGACCTCACATGAGCAGTGACGGGTCCTGGGGATGGCTGCCAGGGCTCCAGTTCTACCGTGGCCATTGAAGGATGTCGGGCAAGTTATTTAACTCTCTGTGCTTTGTGTCCGTATAGGAGCAAAGATGTCTCATAAAGTTGCTGGGTTTTACATGAGACAACCACAGAAAATGCGTAGCACTTAGGATATGGCACATCCTGGGAGTCAAAAACATTAACTATTGTCATGTATTTATTTACCGGGAGTTTTACAGGCCTGAAAAGGGCCTTTGAAACTTACAGATTCTGATCATCTGGGTTCTGTTTATTTGTTTGTTTTGCAGTACCGGGGACCAACTCCCGCTCTTGTGCTTCCAAGGTAGGCGTGGTACCACTTGAGCTAAATTCTGGGCTTTATCATCTGGTTTTATACATAAGGAAACTAAGGTCCAGGGAGGGGAGCTGACGAGTCAGAAGCAGAACCCAGATGTTGTTCCCCCCAACACAAGGATCGACCCCTAGGACACCCCACACTCTGGGCCTTAGTTTCCTTTGTACAGTGTGGGGTTTAGAGTAGACCAATGCTTCCTCACTCATTGCCTGAGAACCTCTTCTCAAACAAACCTCGGTCGGAATCCCAGAGCAAAGGTGGAACAGAACTGTGCAGGGCCAGGGCTGAGGGCCCGGAGCCTGAACCGCCCACCCCAGCTGCAACCCTAAGGACTGTCAGGAAACCCTGGGGGCGATCTGGGCCCAAGCAAAACCCCTAACCAGGGTGGTCACAGGGCTCCCACCACCGGCACTCAGGAAGGTGGGTTCCCCAAAAAGCAAGGGCTCTCCTGCCCCCGGCTGTGAGGGAAGAAAGGCCCCCTGCAAGACGCCAACCGCACTCTACCCTACAAGGCTTAGCGGCGCATGCGGGAGATGGAGCAGAGTGCCTCTGGGCCTGGAAGCCTGTTCTGCTGGCCCAGGTGTCCCACCGCTGCCTCCACCCTCTCCTCGCTTCCCATTCCTGAGTTGCCCACACTCCCACCATTGTTGCAGCTCAAAAAACATGGCTATAAAACAGACATTTGCTTGAATTTTCACTTGAAGGGGCAATTTAGCACAGGCCATTTGCAAGCTGTTGGGAGTTCTTTACGAGACTCTGTCATGTTTTCCCAAAGTGCTCCCCTCAAAGTGGATTCTGGGGGCCAAAGTTCCTATGTAACTAGAAGAACAGAGGCTGGAAGGAGCTTGGAAGACCACTGACAGTAAGAATACATTTGTTTTTGAATTCACACCAAGAGTGGCTGGGAAAATAAGAGCAAGAATAAGGCCCGGCCAAACTCTGGTTCCAGGCAATGCTGTGTGACTCTGCCCAGCCCTTTCCCTTCCTGGGCCTCCTGTAAGCCAGGGCCACCCATCATAAATAAGAAACATCTGACCCAGGCCCAGGCTCTAGGGTCTTCACACCTACTCACGATGACTCAAATACTCGGTATTTACAACCAAACCAGCCTCAGTGATCCATCCAGACTTTGGCATTTCCTGCTCCAGGAGCTCTGTAGCTCTCATGCCCAGAACTTCAGGCACCAGCAAACAGCTGACCCTTCTCTGCCCTCAATTTCCCCTTCTTGGTTCCTCTACTTGTCTTCTGGATTTTCCTAGGTCCTCCCAGCTGCTCTGAGGATGGGAAAAGTCAGTGCCCTCACCTCCTTTCAAGGCTCAGCTTGGCTGCTTCTCCTCAATTTTCCCACAGTCCTTCACCTCTTCCCCCGGGGCTGGGCTGTGAGGCGCCCGACCGAGGGAATGAGCCTCCCACACCGTACACTGAGCAGCTGCTCCCAAAGCTGAATGTAGCCTCAGTCCTTGGAGAGCAGAGGGGTGGGGCCCCGGGGTACCCTGAACATGCATGCATCAGCTCCCTGCAAAGACGGTTTCCTGCCTCTGAGGGCTTGTGGGGCTCAGGAGTCTGGGGATGCACTTTGGGCCTCCGTCCAACCCTCTCCCAGGGGTGATATGGGAAAATGTGGGCAAGTGAGTGGCTCTGTTGTAGGACGAGGTCTCCCTCCTCAGGGCCCCTCCCCCAACCTTACAATTTAGAGAAATTTTCCTCTTCTCTTAAAATTCCTGCCTCAGAGGGCCAGAGGGTTAGCTCAGTGGTTCCGGTGATTGCCTCGCAAGTGCAAGGACCTGAGTTCGATCCCTGGTAACCACATATAATGCTGGGTGTGGAGACACGCCCACCAACAATCAACACCGCATACCACAATGCCGGATGTGGTGGCTCACGCCTGTAATCCCGGCACTCGGGAGGCAGAGACAGGAGGATTGCTGAGTTCGTGGCGGCTTGCCTGGGCACCATAGTGAGCTCAGGGCCAGCCTGAACTACAACGCGAGACCCTGTCTCAAAAAAAAAAGCAAAAAAAAAAAATTCCTGCCTCAGTATTCCCAGGGAAGAGGAAGAGGTAAGGGGGACAGTTCTCAGGCTGAGAGATGTTGCAGATCAGCATCACGAATGAAAGGAGGATGTCCTGGAAGCAGAGGACCAGGACATGTGGGCACCTGGGCTAGGGCTAGCAACATTTAGAGGAGACTCCATCAGGGCCCTGACTGGACGCTGGTTGAGGCATTCAGTGGCTCTCTCATCCCATACTGTTCAGCTTTCCCATTGCTGGGACAGATTACCTACAACCACAGCTTAAAGGAGGAGAGTTTATGAGGGTCACTGACTTAGAGGATTCAGTCCATGGTCAGTTGGCTCCAAAGGAACATCATAGTGAAGGAGCATGAGGTAACAAAGCTGCTTAGTTCATGGTGGCTAGGAAGCAAAGCAGGGGAACTGAGCCACAGAGGAAGGGGCCAGGGACCATTAAAAGGACCCAAGGTCAGGGCCGGAGGGTTAGCTCAGTGGTTCTGGCACCTGCCTCGCAAGCGTAAGCGCAAGGCCCTGAGTTCGATCCCGGGAACCACATACAATGCTGGGCGTGGTGACTCACACTCACCAGCAATCAATACCACATACCACAGTGACGGATACAGTGGCTCACACCTGTAATCCCAGCACTCGGGAGGCAGAGGCAGGATTGCTAAATTCAAGGCTTGCCAGGGCTACATAGTGAGCTCAGGGCCAGGCTGAACTACAAAGTGAGACCCTGTCTCAAAAAAAAAAAAAAAAAGACCAGCGTTCTCAAAAAGGGGAAATGAGAAAGGAGGGGAACAAGACTTATTTCCTAAGTAACTATATCCTTATGTTTCATGCGTGTCTATTAAACTTCTCCCTATGTAACCTTCTCTAGAGTCCCAAAGACTCCTGTAACATCACTCTCACTGCTTTGTGTAAATAAGCTAAGGGTACAAGAAATAAAGGAAGTAGCCCAGGGTCACGTGGATCTGCCTAGACCTAACATTAACCTGCTTTCTCTCTGGCTTGGGAATTCTCCAAACACACGTTCAATGCCACTGACCTGGTTACCACCCCCAGCTCGCTACCTTCTGTATTGAAAGAGATTATCTGTTTATCTACAGAGCTGAGCTTATGACTCCATTCTCACTGGCACAGACCCATAGAATCCAAGTAGGGTGACCCAAGCGCCCCCACCCCATCCAATGAGAAAACAGTCTCATAGACCGGAAGCTGATTGCTCAGAACCACAAGCCAGAAAAGAAGGGGTGGGCACTTGGTACATTTCAGAGGGGTGCTCTTCCCCAGGGTCAGGTTCTCAGCCACTATTTTGATGGCAGGCACCTGTTTGATACTGGGAAATAAACATGGTGAAGAAGCTCCCAGAGGCAGGAGACGGGGCTTTCAGCCCCAGTCTGCAAACTGGATTTCCAAGGGCCACAGGCCACCTGCTAAAGAAGTTATTCTAAGCAGGGACAATCACAAAGGTCTCCTGAAGGAGCTGGGCCTACGCCAACAGAGACGTTAGTGGGAGGCTGCTTTGGGCATCTGGGAAGGAGGGGGAAACATATGCATGTGCCCAGCCTCCTTGGGAGACAGTCCCAGTATGGGAGAACAGGTTGGGGCCTTATAAAAACAGGTGCCAAATGCCAGCTGGAAGTCTGAGCTTCACCTAAGGGTACTGGGGAGCAAATGGTTTTTGTAGAGTAAGAGGGAGTCCCAGGACTACCAACCCCTGTGGTAGCACATGCCTATAATCCTAGCATTCAGAAGGCTGAGGCAGGAGGATTGCCCTGAGTTTGAGGCCTGGGCCACGTAGTGACTTCAAAGACAGCCTGAACTACATATCGAAGCCCTGTCTCAAGGGGGGGGGGTGCCATGCAAACAGGTTTATTAGAAAATTTAGCCTGGGGCCAAGGATTTAGCTCAGTGGTTCTGGCACCTGCCTAGCAAGTGCAAGGTCCCAAATTCCATCCCCAGTAACCACATACCACAATCCCAGGCAATCAGTACTACACATCACAGTGCTGGGTGTGGTGGCTCACACCTGTAATCTGGGCACTTAGGAGGCAGAGGCAGGAGGATTGCTGAGTTTGAAGCTTTCCTGGGCTACATAGTGAGTTCAGGGCCAGCCTGAACTACAAAGCAAGACCCTGTCTCAAAAAGAAAAACAAGAGGGGGGAAGAGAGAGAAAGAAGAGGGAAAGGGAAAGGGAAGGAAAATAAAAGACAAGAAAAGAAGGGAAAGGAAAATTTAGCACAGTAGCAACTCCTATGATAGACTTCCTGAGAGAAAATCTGAGTCACCAAGCATGTAAGTATGAGTGTGTATATGTGCACACTCATGTGTGTCCATGCACACATACAAATTAACAAGGTGCTAACCCCAGGAAACCTATTCTCAGAAAACTACCCCATCTGCACTGGTAGGAAGATGACGGATGGCCAGCTCTCCACCCTCCTGTCTCCTTCCCATGACCCTGCATGGGCAAGACAGTCACGTTGCCACTTCCCCAGGCCTTCTGCGTGCCCTGCACCGCAGCATGACGAGAGTGGACCCGCTGAGCGGCAGGAACACAGTGAGCATCTCCCCATCTGACACTGCCCCTACCTCAGCCCAATATCGGTGACGCCCAGGACCAGGGCGGGAGTGGGACAGGCGAGCTGACCATCCCTCAGCGCTGTGCACGCAGAAGGGCAGTGAGGACTCAGACGGTGGGGCAATGCTGCCTGGGCACCCAGCCAGTGAGGCCCATGGAAACGTGGGAGGGGTATCCCGGAAAAGTGCCAAGGAAAGATGCAAGTAGAGATGATAGGGCTCACCAGGGGCTTTGCCTTCCTGCTCACCACCCTCCTCGCTGTAGGAACTGACTTGGATCATGAGAGGACCCCCCCATGGCTGTTTTATTTTGTCCTCCTTTGAGACCTTGGTGCCAGGGTCACCCAGGCCATCCTCACCCTTCTTCCTTCAGCCAAAGATGGGGCCTGTGACTGATGGATCCTGCTGGGCTGTCACTAATGCGGTAGCAACTAACAGTGATCAGCAGTTACCCCCAGCCCCATCAGACATCAGATGCACTGCCACCCAGAGGAAAGGGCCTGGCACCAGGATGCCTGGTGCTACTCACCAGCTCTCTGCTCACCCTTCCCCCGCTCCTCTCCTCAGAACCTGCAGAGATCCTAATGGGATTCGCAGCTCTCAGAATCAGAGAGAACCTACAAGACTTGCCCACCTCCAGCCCAGGGTACCTCCAACCACCAGCACTATGCAGCAGGCACTACGCTGAGGAATTGTTGAATACACGTATTCAGTGCCCCTTTGGAGAGATGTCTGCAGTTCTGCCATCTTTCCAGTGCCAAAGTCTTCACCTCCCTCTGCAAGCCAGCCTTAACCCACAGCCTCCCACACCAGTATGTGACAAGTTTCTCAAACGCTCAGTGTCACTACCCCTCCAAGAAATCTTTCCAAGTTCTTATGCCCTCCCCCAGCTCCTGCCTGCTTCTGCAGCCTGGTGCTGCCTGGCGCTCAAGTTATCTCTTCCCTGAATGCCAGGCACTTCTTCACATTTAACCTGAGTCTTGCCCTCTGTAGGGTACACTTGGAGAAAGGTCATTTATTTAAAATGCCAGCACCGCAGGCCACTGGGTTGTGCTGTGGCTGTGACGTGCTTTCATTCCCTCCATTAGCCTTCCAGGAGGGCTCCCCCACTCTATGCCCGGTGCCACTGACCTCGCGCTCCTTTCCGCCAGGGCTTGCCTGCCCCCGGGCCTGGCGCTAGCTCAGGATATCAGCCTGGCCCCCGAGGAGGAAGGGGCTGCACGCAGCCCAGCCCCCAGCTCTGGCTCTAGAAAAGGTAATTAGGAACTATGCGGTCCCTGTCCCCCAACAGGTACAGCCGAGCAGCGGCATCCATCATCGGGGTCAGCTGCCAGAGCGGGGAGGGTCACGTGGCTCCGCAGGACCAATGGGAGGGCGAGGGGAGCCCTCAGGGCAGGGGATTGGCTGGTCTGTGGCAGGAGAGTCAGGGCTGCTGGGGATAACCTGAGAATGACCTTGTGAGGACTTTAGCACCCTTGGCTCTGTCTGCCCTTCCCTAGACAACGCCTGTCCCTAGTCTCTAACATGAGACCCTACCCACTCCCCTGGCCCTGGCGTTTTCTCCTCTCCTTCCATGTCATTTATCTGGGTGTGAGGACCCCTCTTACGCTTCTTTTAAAGGAAAATGGCCTCTTGTGTGCTTAAGAGGTCTGAGTGGGGAGGGTGGCTTCTTCCTGGCCTGAATGGGGACTGTTGACTCTACAAGGAAGGGAGGGGCCTGACTTGGATGGAGGAATTGTTGGTGCAGGTGCAATTTTCTCTAATTGCTTGTGCCCGTGCCAGGACGCGAGTGTGGGAGAACACGTGCTGGCAGCCAAGCGCACTGCGTCGGCCTGGGTGCAGCCAGGGACGTGTTTTGCATACTTGCACTGATGGGGGTGCGTTACCACGTGCCGCGGTGCACTAGGGCAGAGATGGGCACAGTGACCTTGTGCTGTGCACAGACTCGCGTTCACACATGCACGTATCGCCGGGCCTGTCGGCGTATAAGGGACACAGTGGGTTTTCACTTTGACCGTTGTTGAACCAGAGAGGGGAGCCCTGCAGCTGGAACCCCCTCAATACATCTCCCAACTGAGGGAAGGACCACCTCTCGCCGGAGCCACAGGTCAGGGTGGCAGCTGGAGCGAAGACAGGGGAAAGAGGAGGGGTGGCTTGCCAACACCTGTGAAGGTTCTTCGTTACATATGCAAATATCCTCATTAGAGATGCAGAGCACTTCCCGGAGCTAATCGCTTCTGCAGCTATTGCTGTGCGGTGTGCTGAGCGGAGACTGCAGGCTGGGGAGGGAAGAGGCAGCACGGCTCCCGGCCTGGCAGTGCCCGGAATCCCAGTCTCCGAGACCTGTCCTGGCCGTCCCAGGGCGCAGGCTGCTGAGCAGCCACGACAGGGCAGGGTAAGTAGGAAGTGTCAACACAGGCCCCTTGGCTTTGCCTGGCTTGGCCCCAGGGCAGGATTTCCAGGAGGGCCTAGGACAAGCGCTGTGCCCAGCAGCACACCCCACCTGGCCCAAGAGACTCCTCACTCCTGCTGCTTCCTCAGGCCTCCTTTCTCCCTCAGCTGTGCCTCTGAGCTCCCAGAAAAAGAGCAGCCCGGTGGTCTTTTCTAATCACCCCAACCACAGAGAGGGGGCCTGGTTCTCATGAAGCCCACTCTGCCCTGCCTCTGGGCCAGCCATCACTGCCACCCACACAGCATCACCAGAGGCCAAGAGCCACACATGTGCCCTCAGGGACGGGCGAACGGGGGCCTGCCTCATCACCGGGCCCGTGGTCCTCTCTGCAGTAACCAGTACTTAGCCCACACCCACACAGAAACATTCCCACTGGACTCTGCTGTCCTTGTACACACATCACCCATTTTGGGGACAGAGTCCAGAGAGGCCTCCCCTTCCCTACCTGCCCCCTCCTTTCTTCTCTTCTCCCTCCCCATCCCGCCCGCCTCCCTGAGCACCCGTTTGCCGGGGTTATTTATAGAAGCAAGCGATAAATTCAGTGTGTTTCTCGGCACGCAAAGCTATAAATAATGGCACAGATCATTAAACCCCGAGAGCAGGCCCAGCCGCCCCACAAACAAGATGAAGTATAAACCACCACGTGAGAGGGAAAGAGGGAGGCGCAAGGCACAACCCCAGACTCAGGGCCAGTGGGGGCCCCGGCCCGCACCCCTCAGCCTAGGCCTGATGAACTTACTCGCCAAGGGCCTGTCTGGGCCTGGGGAGGTGCAAATGAGCTATCGAGCTAGAGCCAGCGGAGAGAAGCCTGGGTTCGCAGGAGGGTGAATGGGCTCCCCACCCCCATTAGCATCCACCCTTCCTCTTAGACCCTCTTTCCTATCTGCCCACCCTTAGCCTCTCTCACTGCTTCCTTCACCGTTCCTTCGTCTTTTCCCCCATCTTAAATTCGCCCTTTAAGTCTCCCTTTGCCTTCTCCCCTTTATCTCCCACTCTGCACCTGTTCTGAGTCCCAGCCCTTCCTTTCCCACACCCCAAACCTCCAGCCCCAGGAGGGGCCCTGAGCCCACGGAGAAGCCCTCAGAGGCGGAAAGTCCCCTGTCAGCAGAATGCCACCGAGCTGGCTGCTGATTCAGTGTCTGTAATTTCCCAGGCGGGGGGGGGGGGGCAGGGAAGACAGATGAGGAGCACAAGACAAAATGGCAGACACCAGGGACAGGCCCTCAGCTGAGGGAGTTCTGGGGAGCAGAATCTAGCCCCAAGCTCCAGCCCACTCCTCCTCCCACTAGCTGGTCAGCCAAGTGAAAATGCACTTTCTAGGGATGAAAGAACACCATGGGAAAGAACAATATAAACAGAAAGGAACAGACGGGACAGGTGGGGTGGCAGGAAGAAGCCATCAGAGCTGGAAGGAGACATCAGGAGGAAGGCAGAGGAGCAAGAGGTCTTGATAGGATGATGACTCCCCCCATTCCCACCTTTCTCAGATCCTGTATGGACCCTCATACTATGTTCCTACGTCTGGGCCTCAAAGTGGAAGATTTGGGGTCCCAACTATGGCTACTCCAACCCCCTCTCCTTCACTTTTAGGAATTACCTCTACTCTCTGAAGTTTGTCCACCCTACTCTGGCGTACTGTGTCTCCACCTCTATTTTATTTTATTTTTTATTTATTTATTTTTTTGAGACAGGGTCTCACTTTGTAGTTCAGGCTGGCTCTGAGCTCACTATGAAGCCTAGGCAAGCCTCAAACTCAGCAATCCTCCTGTCTCTGCTCCCAAGTGCTGGGATTACAGGCGTGAGCCACCACGTCTGGCATTGTGGTATGCGGTGTTGATTGGTGGTGAGCGTGTCTCCACGCCCAGCATTATATGTGGTTACCAGGGATCGAACTCAGGACCTTGCGCTTGCGAGGCAGGCGCTGAAACCACTGAGCTAACCCTCCGGCCCTATTTTATTTTTTAAATCCTTTCCCCCTCCCCAGTACTGGGGATCCAACTCAGGCCCTTATGCTTACAAGGCAGGCGCAGTACCTCTGACCTAAATCCCCAGCCCTCGGCCTCTATTTTGGAATCTCCAGACCCTGAGGTCTCCCGTCCGCTCTTCCTGAGAAGTTCCCAGCATCCCTGCCTCAGCAAGGGCCCTCTTGGGAAGGCAGAGGCTACCTCTGCCCCACACAAGCAGAAAGCCAAGCAAGGCTCAACTTGGAAGTAGGAGCAAGGCAAGGGTGCCCCCCCATCCCCTTGTCTCCACCTCTGCAGGGGAGCAGAGCACACATGGGAGGACCAGGGCCGGACTCCACGTCAAGGGGCCCAACATTTCGTGCAGAGGACAGGAGCCACAGGCATAGGGCAGCTAAGTCGTCTGGCAATAGGCAGCAAACCCCAGGGGCCTGTCCAAGGTGCAGCTAGCTTCGTGGCCAGGGAAAAGGACTCGGTGCCTGCTCCCCCGCCCTAGCCTCCCATGACACGGCCAGAGTGGCCATCTGCTCCTGCTCACTCCCATCGGCGTTGTGACGCAGGGCTCGGTTATCTGCCCAGCGATTTATAGTAGGAGCCAGGGCAGCAGCTAAATCCCTGGCCACGGAGTTAAATCAGCTGCTGCGATGGGCCGGAACGAGGGAGCTGTCAGGCTGGGAGGCTGCGCGGCAGGCTGGAGGAGAAAACACTTGTCCCTGCTCTCCAGGGGCAGCCACCCATAAATCCCCTCAGGCACCTATCAGGGCCGGCAGCCTCACCAGACCTCGGAGTTGGCAGTGCTGGTGGCGAAGATGACGCCTTCACAGTAGCACCCACAGAAGTGGGCTGTGCCAAGGACTTGGGGCTAGACTGTGAGGGGCATCTGGGCTGGTAACAGAGGGTTTCCCCAGGAGCTGAAGGAAGAGTGACTCAGTGGCCTGAGGGGGCAGCTTGGGGTTCTGAGGTTCTGCTTAGAGAAAGAGGGAGGGCTGTGAGCTCACAGTGGGAGAGGCCAGCCTTTCCCAAAGCGCAGGGAAGAGCTCCGCCCCAGGTAGGTAGGCAGCCTGCGTCTGAATCCCAGTGCTGATTCACTCACTGTGAGGCCTCCTGCAAGTTACATAACTTCTTTCTATGCCTCACGCTTCTCATCTGTAAGATGGAATCATACCTTACAGGATTGTTGAGAGAACTGAGATCAGACCCACATAGGTGTTTAGTGATGCTTGTCCAATAAGTACTCACTAAAGTTTAGTCTTATTACTACTCTGAGTTCACCTGAAGAGGTTCTGAATGGACGGACCGTGAGTCTGGGAACTAAGTGCTCTGAATCCGCACAGCTCAGCTAACAGGGACAGTGTTACTGCCGAAGGCCTGAGGGAGGAGGAGGACACTGGCCGAGGGGTCAAGGTCCTATGCTGCCTCAGAGAGAGCCGGAAACCAAAAGAGGAGAACAGAAGCCAGCAGGAAGAGAAGAGAGGCAAGCAGCCAGAGAGAGAAAGGGGGGTGGCACGGGGGAGGGTGAAGGGAGAGCAGGAGTGACCTGCAGGGGTCCCTGCTGGGGCAGCAATGGATGGGGAAGCAAAAGGGAAAAAGAACAGAGCCCAGCGGCCTCAGAGAAGCAGAACGGGAGAAGAGAGCAGAGGGCCTTGGGGCACTGAGAGCCCCGGGCAAGGTGGGGAAGGGGCTGGAGAGAAGGAAGAGGAGCCGGTACAGGCTGGGAGACAAAGGAGGACAAACCCTGCGAGCTCAAGCCAGAGCTCGTTATGCAAACATGACTCCAGGCGGGCGCTGTTCTGCCGCCCCCTTCCCAGCTTCATTTTCAGCTTGGCTTCCTCCGGCCGCCCCCTGCGCCCCTCCTGCCAGCCTCCACCTTCTCCCTACCTGTCACCCGCCAGCCTGAAGGCATGGACGGCTTGGAGGAGGGCCAGAGGCTTGACTCGGTTCATGGGGGGCTGAGAAGGAGAGAGAGGAAACTGTCCCCAGAGCAGAAGAGAACTCAGAGGTCCAACCTCCGGGAAGCTCCCCTCCTTCGTCAGCACAAAGACAGAACAGTGGCTGAAAGACTCCAGACATTTCCCTCTGCAAAAGTAGAATAAGAGTAACTGCTGAAACATTAGCGTGTTGCAGTCTGTCAAGTGCTTCATAAACCGCAGCCTCACAATCATCATGAGGCTGATGCTATCACCCTTCCTGTGTTTGATCAGTTACATGTTGTTCACTAAGCACTTCACATTATTAACTTTCTTACTCCTGACAACAGCCCTACTATCCCCATTTCACAGATGACAAGCTGGAGCCTACAGCAGTAAGTACCTCAGAGGCTGAGCCTCTCCCTCTTTGCCTCTTCTCTCCTCTCTCCTACAGTCTTACCTTGGCCACTTTTGTCTCCTCCCATGTCCTGGTGTCTTTTATTTCCCTTCTTGCAATCACGCTGCCTCACCAAACTTCAAGTTGGACTTCTGCTCACTCTCCAGGCATCCAAGCCAGACTGGTGTGACGGCCCTTCATGCAGGACCAGGCAGCAGGTGACAACCCAAAGAAGTCACAGAGAGGCTGAACTGAAATATAACATACTTCAGAGCTGCTGTTTCCTCCCCTGCCCACAACATCAGAGATGACCGACTGTATCACGCCCGTGAGAGAACCAGGTCAGTTCGAGAAGTGGAATGAGAAGATGCCCTTGGAAAAGAGGCTTCAGAATGGACAGTTAACCACGGAGGAATCAAACCTCAGCCTTCAGCTTCCTAGCACTAAAAGCAAATATCACCAAAAATCTCCTCGCCTACGCCAGACCAACTAGGTCTGTGCTGACTGGGTACAAACATCAACTACACCCCATATATCAATGGCGCGATTAACACCAACCCCTGTACAAGCCCCGGCAGACTGTGTCTGAGGTGTGCAGAGCACGTGTGCCGCGGAAGAGCTTCAAGGGCGGGAAGAGCGGGATGCAGTGAGGAGCTAGAGCAGGGGCTATGGGATGTGGGAGAAGAAGGACCCCAGAAAGCTCTCCCAGCTCTAGGACCCCTTTCCCCAGGGCCGAGAAACTGAGTGCAAAGTGTCACTGACGGCCCTCAGATCAGCTTCCTGCCCCTGAGCCCTCCCGTCCCATCCCGTCCCACTCCGGAATGGCCTATCTGAGCCTCGGCCCTTGCCAACAGTCGGCTCTCTCCTTTCCAGGAGTGCGGGTGAGGGCTGCTCCTGGCCTCTTCTGCTCATTAGCACATCAGCAGGGGGATCATCGGCAACCAAAATAAATCCGATGAAAATAATATCCCCTACTTTCCCACAGAAACGAGATCTGCCTCCCTGCTGGCACAATCTGAGGCCTGCAGGAGGAATGAGTACCAGTAAGGGAGTGATCTCAGGCTCGAGGCACACGGGAAGGAAATGGGTCCTTGTCAGGGAAACCCCGGACCTGAAGCTGGGACCCTCCCACAAGTAAGCACAAAAGTGCTGCCTTTGGTGCGGGATGCAGCGCCCTGTAGAGCGCTTGCTACCAGGCTCAAGATTCTGGGTTCAATTCCCAGCACTACACTCAGACACACACAAAATAAACAAAAACAAAAAATCAAAACCTCGCCCCTCACCGGCAGGCAGCTGTAAAGGGTCTATACCCATACTTGCTGTGTGAAATACACAAGAATTGAGGTCAAGGTAGTTCTTAGGGACGGGGACTCCCGGGCTGGACAGTGCTGCAGGTATCTGAGCAGAACCCCCCCCCCCTCCGCATATCTGGCACTGGTGACATGTGGGCCACCCGTGCCATGGTCTCTAAACGCTAATGCTGGTGGAGGGAAGCCGCTGGGTGGGGGGACTGTCCCGAGACGGCAAGTGCACAGGCTCATGGTGCTCATCCACCACAGAAAGGAGACCTCCTTCTTTCCCCTCCTCCCGCCTCTCTGCAGCGAGTTACTTCTCACCAGGAGATCCAGGCAAAAGAAGCTGGAGTGAAGGCAGAAACGTCTAGCTTTCCACAGTGAAATTACCCTAGCTCTTTCCCACCTGGACAATGAAAAAACAAAAACACCCGCCCCCAGCTCCTCCCAGCACCAGCCCCCCCCCCCCCGCAACTACAGACAGGGAAGGGAACACACTGAGGGCCAGATGAGCCAAGGGAAAGGGGCGCAGAGCCTTCCCCAGAATGCCCTTTCCGGCCAGGTGCACACACCTCCTCACGGGGTCCTCCACAGCTCCCTAGGGCACACAGCAAGTGTACATTGCCACCGAAGTGCTGACTCCGTGCTGCAGACCACACCCAGACCCTATGGCTTCCCTCGTTCTCCCCTCCACTTCCCAGAGCCACACATGCCCTCAGCGCTCTCTCCATCCTCCTCCAAGGGCAGATGTCAGTCCCCACGAGCAAGTTTTCTCCCTCGCTGGGCCTCCTGCCTCCTGTCCACCTGTATGCCTGTTATGAGGAGTCGACTGGGTAAAGTCGCAGGATTGAACAAAACTTCTAGGCCTGGCCGCTGCCAAGCTTCTTCTATGACCAACAGCGTTCCCGGAAGTAAGGAGGCCGACCAGGGACAGAAGCCGCGGAGTCCCAGTCCCCGCGTCAGACAGGGCTTACAGAGTGAGGCTTCCCGAGATGGACGAGCTGGGGCTTCTTGAGGGACTGACTGGAGACCTTCAAGCCAGTAGCTTCAGACTCCTCCTCTTCCTGTTTCCCTTCTCTCTCACTGTATCTCAGTCTCCCTCAATCTTCAGCAGTCTCCCTCTTTTAGGCTGAGGGTGCCTTTTGCCTAAGAGATACCTCCTTTTCAGCTCTTGCTTCTCAAAATACGGTCTGACAGCCAGCTACATGAGTATCCCCAGATACCCCCCAGGCTGGAAATGCCAACTCTCAGCTCTCAGACTAACCCCAGACCTAATCAACCCCATTTTCCAGCTGAACCTGATCCCTCGGTGACTTGGCTTCATATTAAAATTCAAACCAGTAGCCTACAGAGCCAGAAAGGCTAGAACAGGGATCCAAAAGGAAAGCTGAAAGCCTAAAATAATCATTTCTTGGGTGTGGTGGCTCACACCAGTAATCCTAGAACTCAAGAGGCTGAGGCAGGAGGACTGCCATGAGTTAGAGGGCAGCCTGAACTACATAGTGAGACCCTCTCTCAAAAAAAGTTCATTTATCCATTGAATGTTTAATAAGCACTGCTGGGTACAAAATGCCATGCTAGGCACTGGGGACAAAGTAGTGGCTCAGATCAAGCACTCAGGCCAGAGTACAAGATAAATATTCCCAACCTGGTTGTCCATGCACAGCTCCCCGGCGTGGGAAGGACCTCGGCTCAGGAACTGGGATCCTGCTGACTGGAGAATCTCTCAGGGCCCTAAGCTGAGGGTCGGTTCCTTCTACCTCCCAACCAAAGGACAGAGAATCGGTGAGACAGAGCAAAGAAGCAGCAAGAAGAAGGGGGATACAGTGCTGGAACAAGAGGACATGAGCGTGTCCGGAAAGAAGGGCCCAGGTGTGCCCCCTTATCTCCTGACCTCTCCACGACATCCCCACCAGGAGGCCTTCCGGCTCCCAGTCAGATGGTTCCCAAGACAGGTTCTCATCCTGTATGAGTAGAAGCCATCCCAGGCCCCTCCATACGCTGCACCCCCAGCACTTGCAGGAGAAGATGGGGAAAGATGCCCTCAAACCAGTGAGACAGAGGCAAAGGACACAGAATGATGAAAATGGACGCAGATGGAGAAATGGTGCCGGGGTAGGTAGATGACAGTGACTGCTGTGTGGGCAACAGACTGCAGGAGACAAGCAGGAGGGAGCAGTTGGGACCACTGTGGTTGGCAGCACAGTTGAGAGACATGGGACCCAGCTAGGATGGCACAAAAGAGCTAAGGGTTACTACGGTCAGAGCTGGGGAACACTTTGAGCTGAGTAGCTCAGGCCCTGAGCCCAAGATGCACCCGATGACTTAGCCAACTGATGGGAACAGAGGAGCAGTTCCAGAAGAATGGGTCAGAATAAGAATGGGCATGGAGTGGGAGGAGGAGAGTCCAGGGTGGGAAGTCACAAGTAGTGACAGCAAAGTGAAATACATCCTTTGTCCCACTGGCTGCCTTGGAGTCCTCCCCGCCATCCTGCATGCCTTGGGCATGATCCTGTGCGTAGGGAGGACACGCTGACCCTCGAGAAGTGACACAAAACCAGCGTGGGTGATAGAGATATGGGGCCTGTTGACAGAGGGACAAGTTCACTGTTTCTCAGGGCCTCGGTGTCCCTCCTGGCAAAGCAGTAGAGGGGAACCGAGACGATCTGGCCCCTTCCAGCCCCACTTCTCTCTCCACGGCTCTAAGCTGGAAGGCTGAACGTCACAAGTCTTTGTAGCTCTCAAGCAGCGGGTCGTGAAGGGGTCAGCTGCTGTCACACGGAGCTCAGGGGAGGGAAGGGGAGGCCCAGGGAGTGGACTGAGACCAGCTAGCTATGGGCCAGTGAGGTCATGACCACCAGGTGGCTGAGAAGAAACAGATACTAAACCAAGAGCTCCTCCCCTCTCTCCTCCAAGTCCTCAACAGTGGTTTGCACAGCCTAGAAACTTAAATGTTGAAGTACCTAGGCTCAGACCTTTCTCGGATGTCCTAGATTTTCTCTTTAGAAGATATGCAGTATCACTGACCAAGTCCCCCATTTCTATCTCCAGCCTGGACTTCATATTTCCCACTAGTCCCTTCTACTTGGTTGCTTAGCAGGCACCTCAACCCTAATGTATCCAAAGCATGTCCCAAAAAGCAACTCCCCCACATCCGGTAACGGCAAGTCAGTCAACAAAAAGCCTAATCTTACCCTGACTCCTCCTTTCTTTCCTTCACACGTCCCATCAGCCCCACGGCAGATGCCCTGGCGGCCACCACGATGTCCAGAACTGGACCTGTCCTTCCCACCTCCACTGTCTTCTTGCTGGGCTAGGCTCCCACCATCACTTACCACTGCGGAAACGGGCTCTTAGCTAGTTTCTCTGCTTGTGTCCTTATTTTCTTAATCTATTCTCAATGCAACAATCGGGATTTTTCTGTGGAAACACAAGGCAGGTCTCATGACTCCCCCGCTCTGCCCCTCCAGTTTTCCCCAGAGTGCCAGCCACAGTTTCACTGCGACTGTTGGTCCCTACATGGCCCAATTCCCGGAGACCTCTTGGGCCGCGACGCTTCCTCTCCTCCCCACCTGTCCTGTCCGCTCCAGTTGCTGTGGCCTCACCGCTGTTGCCCGCACACCAGACAGGCTCCCTGAGGGCCGGGGCCCACGCTGTTCTCTCTGCCTGGAAAGCGCTTCCCCTAAGTCTGCGTGGCCCTATAGCATCTGGTAAATGGCAGGCTCCATATGTTGGGGGGCCTGTGTAGGGATGGGAAAGGGAAAGAAAAGGAAGAGGCACAATGGAGTCAGGTCCTACGTGAGATGCAGAATGGCTCCTCCTGCATTTGCTTTCTGTCTTCCTCAGGCACTGGCCTCAGCAGTTCCCAGGGTCACCTCAGCGGGACTTGGCCCACCCTGGTTCTCCCATGCGCTGGTCCTAACCCCAGAAGCCTCAGGGCCCCATGGATCACATCTCTCCAGCACTCCTGAGGGCCACACTGGAGCCAGCTCCAGCCCTGGGGCCGGGTAGACTGTCCTCTTGTTCTGCTCCTGAAGAATGTAGGGGAGAAGGGGTCACTTCCATCCTTCACTCCGCCCTACTTATTCCCACCACCTTCCCTGGAGGCCTGCGCCCACACCCCAACCCTCTTCTCCGCCTAGCCCCTTCCCCTCCTTCCATGCTGTCCTGCTCTCCCCGGCTGCAGGCCTCCCGATGGGCAGACTGGCAAATGGGGGAAGTCGGAAGTGAAGGCCAAGGCCAAGGCTGGCATGGTGAGGCCTCACCGAGGGGCAGGACACAGGAAAGGGCGTCAGACAGACAGACAGACAGAGGTCATGGCGAAATGGTGTTGGGGAGAAGCTGACAGCACCGGCCCGAAAGAGAAGTCAAAGTTGGAGACAGGAACAGCAGAGAGAAGCAGAAGCCGACAGATGGCAGGAGCGCAGGAGACAGGCCACGCAAGTCAGACGCGGGAGAGAGAGGGCGGCAGGCGGACAGATGGACAGTCAGACCAGGAAGGAGAGGCAGAGACTCGGAGGAGCCTCGGGGAGAGGGCGGAAGCGGAATGCAGCCGGGGAGATGGAGAGAGGGGACCCCGAGGCAGAGACGCGCACACGGCAGAGCAGAAGGCTGCGAGAAGGCGAGGGAGAGAAGTGTGGAGGCGGGAGCGGCGGCGAGCGGGGCGGGCGCGGCGGAGCGGGCGCGGCGCCGGGAGCGGGCTCGTAAAAGCCGCGCCGAGCGGGGAAATTGCCGCCAGAATCGCTGAGCTCCACAAAACGCCGCCCGCGCGAGCCGCCGCCGCGCCCGCTCCAATCTCCAGCCTCATCGCCGCGCGGGCTGGTTATGCATTTAAATGTTATTTAATTGGATTGCGGAGGAGCTGGGGGCCAGAGCGGCCCCCGCCCCCGCCCCGCACGCTCCGCGCGTCTGTTTTCCAAGTCACAGATTGCGGCACACCCCCTCCCAACACATCCCTCACGCGA